>JAVKPL010006536.1:0-26705 GCA_032173675.1 Gastrolobium villosum | reverse complement strand
TATTCATACATACAAGGATATATATTCTTATTTTTTTTTATTATAATTTGGCTACCAACTGCGCTTCTCTTCTCAAATCGTCTTTCTTTCTAAAAGTCATCAAACACGGAGACCAGATAATCCTAATCCTTAGAAAATTTTAGGAAGGTTTCATTTGAAATATGTAACCCTTGGGGTATTTAAATTAGGGGTAGGATATTGTACCATCCAACTAGTGTTACTACCAATCAATTTCACCGTTAGATCGATTATGTGGATCAAACGTTATATTTATTTCCTCATTCGCATTAAATATGAGAAATCATAGCCATAAAAAAGTGAAAATAAATATAAAGTATTAAAAATGTGGAATCATAACCATATAAAGATGTAAATAAATATAACCGTTGGATCAACATAATTGATCTAATGGTGAAATTGATTGATTGTAACATTGGTAGTAACACTAGTTGGTTGTTACAATATCCTTCCCCTTTAAATTATTATTTTTTAACTTTAGATATTAATAAAATAAATATATAATTATTTTTGAGAGAATAGTTGAATTAAATATAATTATTTACATTAAATTTTAATTCTTTAACGATAATAAATAGAAATAATTGAACTATTTAAATTATGATATCCTTGAATAACTATAATGATTGATATGTTACAGGGTATTACAATATCATTGCCTTCGTTGTGGACGACACTGGCAGCATGGAACGACGATGAAGGTTAAGCCTTGGGTGGGGGCAGATTAGTGGTTTCCCTACTACTGGTTTGTGGCCTAGTGGTTACCATGTTGATGGCCGATTTGATGTCCGCCCTGGTGGTTGGGTGAGGAGTTAACATGCTCTCTTCCCTCAATCCTCCTCTTCGTGTCATCAAGGCACTGCAAAATCAAAGTCATCATGACCCTCATAGGGTCTTCTCCTTGGTTTGCTATGCGGGGCCTGTGCAGATGGACGAAATAGAGGCGGAGACGACATCGTTCCCTGATGGTTGTCTCCTAGCAAATCTGGGTTTGGCACGGGCTATTCCCTGACTTTTTGACCACTGTGCCCTGATTAATAATAAAAATTACTAGTATGCCCTCGTTCCAAAACTATGCACTTATTTATCCCTTTTTGATTGTTGATTGGTCAAATATCAATGACAAGTAATCGATTAATTGTCGAGAATTTGGTATAATTGATTGCATAATTTGGTGGAATCGATGACACCCATATGCTATAGTTTTTCCGTTACTTCTTTTTTGGATTGCTACACGGATTTTCAGGGTTTCGCCCCGACTATGTCCAGTCTAATCCGCGTCGGTTACCTAGTTTTGACAGGTGAGTCTCCCAACGAGGATTTTCTGCATACACAGTTTTTCCTTTACTTCTAACATCACTCCCAAGACACTTTTTTATTTTTGAGTTACGCAATCCTAATTACCTCTTTGTGGTGAGTTGGCTCCCTCCGGTATCCCCACAAGCTTCGACTATTTGAGCCGGCTATGGGATTAATCCGGAGTGCGGGGCTCAGTGATGGCTAAAGATTCGGCCCCCTCCCCAAGAATGCATTCAGCGAGAATCGAACACACGTCCAACCCCACTAACTCAGCGCCAAGGAACCAACTGAGCTGCTGGGTTCCCAAGACACTGTTGATGGCTGAGGAGGATAAGGATGATATCATTTATAGGAAAACTGAATTGAGTAAAGGCAAGCGTAAGCGACTGAAAACTCAAGGTTTGCATTTGGCTTAGTTTGGTTCTTCTCACATGGTGATGTTAATCAATCGTAGGGTCCATCGATATGAATTGTGTGAGAGCTCTCTCCGCCCATATTTGGAATCACCAAAATAACATCGCTTTTATCCGTCACCAATTACTGGTAGACATACAAACAGAAAAATTGTGGCAGATAGGTATAATTGATTACTCCCAATTATGCAAGCGATTACACCAAATTCTCTTAACACTTAATCGATTACTTACTCATGTAATCAATTATTTGATCAGTCAACGGTCAAATAGTGACACATGAATGTATAGTTTTTTTTTTTTTTTTCAATAATAACATGAATGTATAGTTTTGAAACACGAGCATATTGATAATTTTTATTATTAAGCAGGGCACAATGTTAAAAAAAAAACCGATTCTCTTCTATGGTGGTGTTTGGTTCAAGGTTTCCAAATATTTTCCTATGTATCGAATGTTGGGAAATTGTGTAAATCATGTTTGGTAGAGAGCATTATAATATTTCCCCGGGCACCACATTTGCATAACATTTGAAAATTGCAAGCAAAAATCACTATTCAGAAAGACAATTGTGAGGGAGTATTTGTGGTTGTCTGGCTAAATGGGGAAGAAGGAGAAATAGATTCAGACTAAAATATCCTCATCCTTTTGTCATCAATGTGACCAACATCAACAACATTTCAAAGACTCACACAACAGGGGAAACATCATGACAAATATTATACAATAGTCATTCCATTCTCAAAAAATAGATACAATAAAATAGTCACTACCGCAACATGAAATAAATGGCAATCATGCGCAACAAACAACTGTTCTGTTCTAGATTTTTGTTTAAAACAAAAAGGGTATTTTAGTATTTTTAATCAATTTTTCCATTAATATTTTACCTTCATCCAAACATATATTCAGAAAATTTGACCCAATTTTTACAGCAATATTTTAGCATACCAAATAATTTTTTTCAAATTTTCCTACTAAAATTACTTTCCAACAATTTCCCTAATAATTCTATTTCCCTAATGATATTTTTTTTTTCCGAACCAAACACCCCCGATATTTATTTTCCTTGCCAAGTGCCGACCCCCTTCTTTTTCCACCGGAACCGTGCAAGAAAAGAAAAGCAGCGGAAAATATAAATAAATTAAATAAAAAGAAGAGCATTGAGCGTGAGTTGACGTAAGAACATTAAACTCAATATTTTCAAAAAATGCAAGTTAAAATGAAAATGCGTATATGAACAAACAAAGACGTGCAGAAAAAGGGGGAAACTGGGAAAGAAAAGCAAGGGGTACGCCCCTCACTCACGAAAACTGAAATTCCAAATGCTTAATTATTTATAATTTTTTTTTTTTATATATATATTTTCTCGCACCAACCCCAAAAATAAGAATAAGAATAAGCAGAATTTTTCCATTTTTGAGAGATTCCATCACATCACACTCCACAACAGAAGATTGATTCGTCTCTCACAAGTCACAAGCAAGAAGGAAGAAGGAAGCAGAAGAGGTGGAGTTGATCGAGAAATAATGGATGATGTTGTTCAGCGAGTGTTTCATGAAGGAGGACGCGATTACGTGCAACAGCAGCCTTCAACTTCTTCGTCTTCCTCCTCAATTCTCCAATCTCTCCCTCTCCATGTGGTATATATACCATGCAGGAACCTCATATTCGCTTTTCTCATTTCTCGCTCATATGATAGACTTTGCTTCTCGACGCTTTGCTTGCAATTTGGATGAATCAAATTTAGTGTATATATATCTGTTGAATTTTATGCATTTTTGTTGTTGTTGTTTTTTCCATTTTTAGGGCTCGAAACTTAATTTAATAGGTTGTATCATCTTTTTAAACATTTGATGATTTTACATATCCATAAGCACACCGAGTTGCTGAATAGTAAAATTGATGTCGTTTTTTTATAATCAGTTAATGTTATCTTATAATTGTGTATTTTTGTGTGTGTGTGTGTGTGTGTGTGTGTGTGTGTGTGTGTGTGTGTGTGTGTGAGTTGTGTGACAGAGTTGCAGTTTGAATGGTATTGCTTATTCATGTGTATTGAACTTTTACCTGCTTAATTCTCATGATCCATGAAATTTGTGGAGAGTATTGCTAAAATGGGGATGAAATGGTGCAGTCTTTTGATCATGGATATTATTTATTGGTAAAATCTATCCAAGAGCTCCGAGAGAAAAAGGATGGCCTAGTTACAGCTGGCATTGGTGGTCCAAGTGGTTCCGGTAAAACAAGGTAAGGTATTGATATTTTTGTCAATGTATTATTTTGAATATGTTTTGCTGAAGTCAGGTGTATTGTTGCGTTGGTTTTTTCTTAGTTGTTTTTTTTTCAATTTCATGGTTCTTGAAGCTTAGCAGAAAAGGTGGCATCTGTTATTGGTTGTACTGTTATATCAATGGAGAATTATCGTGATGGAGTTGATGAAGGGAATGATCTGGATTCTATAGATTTTGATACCCTGATCAAGAATCTTGAGGTATGCTTTTGCTTCTCTTTTACTTTACCATGTCTAAAATGCTGGTAAGGCCTTCTCTTAGTTACTATCATTTATATGGCCTTGATGGTTTTCAAGGCTGATCTTTACTAACCCCTTAAATTTTACTCTTTATTATTTGGCCGTTTCATGCTTTATATATTATGTTATATCGACAAAATGCAGTCTTTGGAATCTGGTTCTGACCAGCAATAACATTATCAAAAGAGAAAAAGAAAAAAGATAAAGAAGAATAAGAATAGAAAGGCATTAGTAGCTGCTGATTTGTCGTGTTAGACTGTTGGTGAAGTGATTATCTGCTTGTTTTCTTTTTGACTGAATCTGATTAGATTATGTGTCAATTTAAAATATACTGTCTGGGACTAGCTTATGGATTTAGTAAGAAATGCAAATGAGTCTTCATTCTAGTTTTGTGCAAAGTTTTATTTTATTTTTATTTTATGCTTTGTTAAAAGGCTTATCTGTTGCAATTAGGATTTGACAAAAGGCAATGATACATTAATCCCAGAGTTTGACTATCAGCAAAAGAGACGTGTTGGCTATAAAGTAGTAAAGAGTGCTTCATCTGGGGTGGTAAGCTAAACTAATTGTGGTTTGAAGGAGTTCCATATATATATATTTTTTAATCACAATTGGTTTCAGGTAATAGTTGATGGTACATATGCATTACATGCAAAACTGCGGTCTTTACTGGATATTCGAGTTGCTGTGGTATTTTCTTTTTCCTTTTTTAATATTGTAATAATTTTATGGCCTTGGTTATGCTATCAGTTGCTTATAAGTTTCAAAATAATACAGAGCATATATTTTTGATAAATCAGGTTGGTGGTGTTCATTTTAGCTTGCTTTCTAAAGTTCGTTATGACATTGGAGATTCTTGTTCGCTGGATTACCTTATAGATAGCATTTTCCCGTTGTTTAGAAAGCACATTGAGCCAGATCTTCATCATGCACAGGTTGGTCCTTTCTTATTTTCACCTCCAAATTTCACTACTAATACTTTTATTTCCTCTGCCTTTTGTTGGCAGATCAGAATTAATAACAGCTTTGTCTCATCATTTAGAGAGGCAATCTACAAGGTTAAATGCAGAAGTGAGGTGTGTGTCTATAGTCTATAAATTAGTACCAATGATTGTCTTTCTGTATGTGAATTCATTTTTCTGATTAATTGTCGATGAGTTGACATGTTTAAATTTGTTGGGTTTCCTTTCTATCTGGGTCCCATATGTCTGTTTTAGCCTTCTTTCTTAATTTGGAACCCCAGATTTACTGCTCAATGTAGGTTTATTATTTTCAGATCTAGACCAGCTGAATCATCTGGTACACCAGGTTTCATCACTAGGGTTCCTTAGGTTCGAAATCTTGGGTTTGATTGTGATACGATTGTGCCTAGAAATAATTAGAAAAGGGTATATGAAAAGAGAAGCAGAGGAGTACAACCCCACTTACAATTGTTAAGTCAGCATTAGTTGGTTAGAGGGAAATCAAGTGGTTAGAGTCACGCGGATGGCATCACTCAAGTGGTTAGAGTCACGCGGATGGCATCACAGGAGGTTGGTTACTAATAGCAAGTGGAGGATCATTTTGGGAATCATCTTTGGACTTGGGACTTTTGGGCACCTTTTAGGTGATTTGGGAGAGACTAGAGCCTCTCCAATTGCTCTAGAACTATCATTGTTATTTTCTATTTTTATTACTGTTAATTGTCTCTTCCATTATTGTCAGTGTAATTTCCCATAGCAATATATTGTCTTGTTATTGTAACTGGTTGATCCACAACAGTATCAATATACTGTTCTTGAGTTGTTTCTGAATTGGAATCGTTGGTCTGTATCAATTGGTATCAGAGCTCCGATCTTGGAGCTCTGTGGGATAGTTACTACCAGAAGAATGGAGAACCGATTGGAGAATGTAGAAGAGGAGCTGCGCAAGGACGAAGCAAGACACGAGGAAGTGATTCGAAGACTTGATGCTCGACACGAAGATGTTCTATTAAAGATGGACGCTAACGAAAGGGGAATAGCGGATATTATTCGGCGATTAGACGAAATGGTCAGGAGGAGACGACCGAGTCGTTCCAAAGATGGGGAGAACAACCTCGAGGATGACGAAGCAGATCCACGCGAGGAAAGAAATCGAAGAAGGAATATGAGGCTTAGCTCGAATGCTCGGGTGACCAGACGAATCCAACCGGAGCTGTTGGACAACCCTTACCAGACATTGTACGCGCTCAAACAGAGAGGGAGCGTTGCAGAATTCAGAGCGGAGTTTGAGAAGAAGGTGGGTACCTTTCGGCTAGAAGACGAAGATTTACTCATGGAAGCATGGCTGGCCGGCGTGCGCGACAGTATCAGGGAAGAGTTGTTGAGGTTCCCGGCGCTCAGCTTGACGGAGATGAAGAAATTTTCCGTGAAGATCGAAAAACAGATAGCAGCGTGGAAGGATGAAGGTTCTGGACTGTTTGAGAGAAACAAAGCGCAGGTGGAAGAAGTGGTTGGACCAGTTGGGCGAGCATGGACACAGGGAGGCCAACGAGCAACTTTGGGCCTACAAACTGGATTGGGCCCATCTGAGATTAAAAAAGGAGCCTCAGATAATGTGGGTCACTCAAATAGCTTGAGTCAAGCCAACCCATTTGTAATGCAAACTAACAACGTTACTTACCCTAATGCCCAAAATGCTCAGACGGACAACACGAATAGTGGACCAGCGACGAAGGTGTCAGCGGCTGCCACTGGAACTCGAACGGTGGAGAGCTACTCGGGCCAGGGGCGGCGGTTTTCCCAGGCTGAGTTCCATGATCGACAGCCATGTGGGTTGTGTTTCAAGTCCGATGAGTGCTGGAGTCCCTACCACAGATGTCAGGTCCTTCAATTGCATCCTTTGGTGGTGGACATGGACGGCGAGGAAGAGAGAGAAGGGAACGACGGAGGAGAAGGGTCGAATGCGCTTACAGAAGTGACAGATTCCGAAAATGCGATTGATGCAAAGGAGAGTGAAGCGAAAGAAACTATGGAAGAGAGAGAGGACTAGGACAAAGCGACGCATAAACCAGTGACACAACAGTCACCAGATCTGCACCTTCACAATGGAGAGGACGCATCTTCAAGACGCAGTCATGGGAGGAAGACAAAGATGCAAGGATGGGTTGCAACTGAGAGGTGGCGATTTTGGTTAGGAAAGGAATTGCAGATGTTGGGCCACGTTACCGACGCAAAGGGTCAAGCCCAAATCAGCTGCAAATCAGCCCAGTCCAGTCAAACTAATTGGGGTCAAGATGACCCGTTGCCCATTATGTTGGGAATAATGGGTTACTCATTTCGCAGGCAGCCTCAAGAGGTCACAATCTCCTTTACAGCAACCTTAGCACCGTCGCTAGCAAGGAACGTTAGAGCAGCAGCAGGCAATGGCAGCCATGGATGCAAGGGCGGTGGGCAGCCACTTTTGCATGAGGAGATCCAGAAGAGGTCGCAGAATGACTTATTTTTCAGTTTTGACGATGGTTGGAACCCAAACCAACAATGTAAGGTTTGTTTGTTCTATTTGTTGATACCGGAGGAGGAGATCAATGACCACGAAGAGAGGAAACATTGCCATGGGGGGAGTCGGCAAAATAGGATGCAAGCAAAAGAGAAAGGAAAAGAACCTGGGTCAAGAATGGGATTGGGCCAATCTGCATGTCCAGCCCAAGTTTCGGGCAAATGGAGCCAAGGTCAATCCCATGCTATCCCAATTATTGTGGAAAAAAAGCACATTATTCGGACATATGCAGTGGGAATTAGTGATTCTGGTGAGACCTTTACAAACTCATCTTCTCTTACGTTGAGTTGGAAACTTAGGAAGTGTGAGGTACTGGCAATTTGGGATTATACTTTTGATATTGGGAAGTCCGTTAGTTGGGAGAATTTTTTTTATCTTGCAAAATGAATCAGGATTGTGCATTTTTCTTACTACTGTTTATGGTTTTCTTGATAGCTTGGGAGATGATACTTATCATAGGTTTCCTGAATCTGATAATGTTCTGACAGCTTTAATCTGTATACAACTTATTTCTATTTTGAGATATTTCAATCCTAATGCAAAGGTGGTGTTTGTCCCAAATTACCATGTATTTGTGGCGAAGGTGCTGATTCTTGTAAGCAACATAGGCATGAAAGCAAGTGACACAAGACATATGCAATTTGATGGAAATCCTCAAGTTGACTATAGCCCCATGCTTGCGTCTTTTGATGGAAGTCCTAGTTACTGCCATAATGATTTCCTTCTTGTTTGTCATGATTTCCCAAGCTACATGGATGCTCATTGGGATCCTGGAGGAAGTAACTATACGTCTTGCATAAAGGCATCCCTTCAATTCAAGCAGTGGGATCCCGGATTAAAGTTCTTAAAGAGCTTATCTGCACCTTGAGGACAAGGTGCTTAAAAGGGGGGGAGTATTGATACGATTGTGCCTAGAAATAATTAGAAAAGGGTATATGAAAAGAGAAGCAGAGGAGTACAACCCCACTTACAATTGTTAAGTCAGCATTAGTTGGTTAGAGGGAAATCAAGTGGTTAGAGTCACGCGGATGGCATCACTCAAGTGGTTAGAGTCACGCGGATGGCATCACAGGAGGTTGGTTACTAATAGCAAGTGGAGGATCATTTTGGGAATCATCTTTGGACTTGGGACTTTTGGGCACCTTTTAGGTGATTTGGGAGAGACTAGAGCCTCTCCAATTGCTCTAGAACTATCATTGTTATTTTCTATTTTTATTACTGTTAATTGTCTCTTCCATTATTGTCAGTGTAATTTCCCATAGCAATATATTGTCTTGTTATTGTAACTGGTTGATCCACAACAGTATCAATATACTGTTCTTGAGTTGTTTCTGAATTGGAATCGTTGGTCTGTATCAGATTGCTTTACTTCGTGCAACCAAACTAAGAAGTAAGCAATTTACTGAATAAACACCAAACTGATTGTCTTCTTTAAATCCACCAAAGCAAGAAAACCTACCATATATAAATCACACAGAAAGCATGGTAGTAAATTATTATGAACTTAATATTCTTAATCTGTTCCAAGCAAATCATGTGTTTTTAATCTCATACTCTTACAGCATATGTATCTTAAGGTGGTGGAGCCAATGGCGGACCCAGAAAAAAAAATTATGTCTGCACACTTAGGGTGGGGGTTCGAGGGCAGCGCCCCGAAGATTGTTTTTTTAAAGAAAATTTTAAATGTATTAAAAAATATATAAACAATAAAAGAAAATAATTATAGGAGTTGGTTGGGTTGGGTCCATGTTAGTTAAAATCCCGATTTAAATATGTGATTTTATGATTTTACAATTTTTTTTTAATCAAAACGATTTCATCAAAATCTCAAACACTTTTACGATTTTTGTTATATTAGAATTTTACGTTTTATGATTTTTATCCTCCTTCCGATTTTAGGTAAGATCCGATTTTAACTACCATGGTTGGGTCTATGTTTATTTTTTTCTTTTCAATCTTGCTAAATATATATATATATTTTTTTTACTTAACCTAAATCACCCACCTTTTGAAAAAAAAAAAAAAAATTTCTCAAACTTGTGTCTGCAAGTGCAGACACAAGCAACAGTGTGCGTCCGCAACTGGTGGGAACCTCGTGAAGTGGGCTGCCCTTTTTCTTTTGTTATTTATCAGCTGGATAACGGATTAAGCTAGTGTTTTACATTTGAATATTTAATGATTTAATAGGATTGTGTATGGTCATGTTCTGTTAAATCAACACCGTTTATTGTTTGCTTTTCCATTTTGTCAATATTAAATCATATGATATGCTTTTCTTTTCTGGTCCTTTCCCTGGTTATTGTCTTAGGCCGATAGTTATTCATTTATGGGTTATAAGGAATGGAAGATCAATAGAGAGAGGAAGGTTTATGCAAGCATGGATTATTTATGTATCTGCCTGCTCTTTTACAGTTTACTTCTTTGATACTACCTTTCGGTTTTGTTAGGAACTATGTAACGTTAGTTTTACTGTCTATATTAGCCTTTTATTTCTACTATTCTTCTGTCTCAGTTTAGTGTAAATGTTGAAAATATCTTTAGTCTGATTTTTTTTTTTTAATAAATTATTGTGTTTTAGGGTACAGACTTTAAGCTTTTGACTAAATTTTAAATTTTGTGACAGTCTTCAGATGGACATTCAGGTTCTTCCTTTCAAGGAAATGAAGCCCAGACAGACAAGTTAGTCTTTCTAACAGTCTCACATCCACTAAGTGTGATATTCCCTTGTAAATTATTTTGTGATTAGGAAAGATTCATAGTTACTGTAGATTAGGTTTTATTTTAGGCAAGTAATTATTAAGGCAGGTTATTTTCAACATTTTTATATCTTTCATGTGGGTTCATCTACCACCGACCCCAATTAATTTGGGATAAAGGTGATGTTGATGTTGATGTTGAATTATTAAGGCAGGTCTATGTATTGTAACAAAACTGCGTGCAATGGTAATTCAGAAAAATAATATTAAGCTTTTTTCAAGTTGGTATTAGAGCTTCCAATTTGGGAGACCGTTCTTCTACAAATCACCCTAGTCGGCCTTCATTAAAACCGTATTAGCAGCTGTTAGAGAATAATAGGCTCTCACTCAACACCTTAAGGTTTTGGGTTGAATTGGTTTTTTACATGGTATTAAAGCCTCAGTAACTAAGTGATCATGAGCTCGATCCTCATCGCCCCCCACTTTCTAGTGGAATTAAAATAAACACAAGGTAAACCAAAAAAATTGGGCTTGTATAATATCCACGTTTCAAGCCCAAAGGGCTCGTGTGAGGGGGTGCGTGAGGGGGTGTGTTAGAGAATAATAGGCCCTCGCCCAACACCTTAAAGTTTTGAGTTGAATTGGTTCTTTACAGCAGCCACCTTGATTGCGGCTCATCTTAATTTTTTGTGCCTTCATTACGTTTGGTTCTTTTTTCTGGTCACCAAGCCCGGCACAGCTGCTGGCACAACTGCTGCCAGCTGCCGTCACTCAACCTCACAGAACGAACCACTGTCCTCATCCAGCCAACCACCACAGATCCACCTCTAGCAACCCAGTCATGCCCGGGTGGAACAGGAGATAGCCACCTTCTATGAGTTGAAAACAAAGATTTTCTCTGCCAAATAGGGAGCTCTCTTGGTTACCAACTATTATGGGATCCTTAATGGGTGATGGATTGAGGTTGACCATTATTAGAATCTGAAGATGGAGTGCAGTAAGGATGCGTCCACTTTGGCTAGCTTTGTTGAAAGAGACCGAAATTGATTTCCTCTTTTGTTGGAATTATGAGTATGAAACTATTAGAGTACAAATTCTAGGAAAGGAGAAACTTCCATCTCTGTCTCTCTCTCTCTGGGTTTTTCTACACTCTTTTGTAGAGAAGAGAGTCATTGAGGTGTAATGCTTGATGACAATCCCACTCATGGGTCAACCTTTCTGCTTTGCATATGAAACTGTTTTGTAGCAACAAATCAGCCATTAGCGATGCATATGAGCAGTTCAGCTTGACAGGATAAAACACATTAAGATAGACTTGCACTCCATCAAGGAGAAATTGGATGGAAAATTTATAACGACAACATATGTTCCGTAGGGAAATCAGGCAAGTGTATCAATTAAGGGACTAAGAGGTTTCAGGATCTTACGAGTAAGATGAGAATGATAGATATTCATTCACCAACTTGAGGGGGAGTGTTGTAACAGTTCCTCATTCACTAAAACTTGATATTCGTTGTAATTATTGTAAATTATTTTGTTATTAGGAAGTATTATTAGTTACCGTAGACTAGGTTTTATTTAGGCTAGTAATTATTTAGCCAGGTCTATATATTGCAATAAAACATACCTAGTGATAATTCAGAAAAATAATGTTCCACTCTTTTCTATTCAAGTGTTAGTGTTTTGGATGCAGGAAGAAAACAAGTGTGATAGTCGCTAGTTTATTTTATCTTTAGCTGTTTATTACTATACTACGGTTCTATTAGATAGATTTTGAAATATCTTCCCTAAAAAATGTGTCTTTGGTTTCAGTTTTATTGAAATGTACCTTAGACCACCTTCAGCTAGTGAAGAAGCAAGGATAAATGATTGGATCAAAGTGCGGCAGTCTGGAATTAGATATTATTTATCCCTTGGTGACCAGAGGATTGTTGACAAAAATTTCATTATCAGGCCCAAAGCTGAGTTTGAGGTATGAATATTTTCAATTTCTTTTTCATCTTGTGCTTTTCTTGTCTTCTGATAATAAAACTATATTAAGCAGCCCGAGTGGGATGTATCTCATATGTACGGCATTTAGTTCAAGGATATATCACCAACGCCTGTTTCTTTCTTCAAGTTTGATTGCAACAAAAGTGTGTATTAAACAAGAATACATAAAAAAAAAATGATAAAAGTAAAATAAAATTGGGGTCTGTGGAAGTTGTAAATGTTCCCCTCAAGCTTAGTAGATCATGTAAAAAAAGTTAGCAGCTGACTTGCTAATTCCCCCTACTGTAACGGTAATGAGATATAATATAACGGCAATTGTAATGGTGAAGGAATGTAACCGTTGTAACGGTAATTGTAACGTTAATTGTAATAATGTTTTCTTTTGTAACGTCCATCCTTCATGGTTATAAGTAGGTGTGTGGTGTTAAGAAAATAAATCAGAAAATTATTGGAAATTCTCTTTTCTCCCTTGACTTTTTCTCTCTCAAATCCCTTTTCTCTTCCTCTTATCCTTTCTGCAATCTTCTTCTTCTGTAGCATCCGCTACAATGAATTGTTACGAACCTTGAGGTCACCACCCCAAAAGCTAGCTCAAAGGGTGGGAGTGCTCAAGGCTTTATAAACCCCACATTAGTTGTATTGGCAACCAATGTGGGACTTGTAACATTGCCACCCCCATTAAGGGCCGACGTCCACGGCGGCTTTCACTCTATCGACACTGACCCGATGGTAGCCCTTTCCCCCTTTGGGGCGGCTTCACTCACCTATCAGTATTCAGTGCCCAAAGACACCTTAATCCACCCTATAGGTAGCCCTTTCCGTAGCCTCAACTCTCAACGAGAGCACCAATTGTTACGAACCTTGAGGTCACCACCCCAAAAGCTAGCTCAAAGGGTGGGAGTGCTCAAGGCTTTATAAACCCCACATTAGTTGTATTGGCAACCAATGTGGGACTTGTAACAACATCCTTATCACCTAAGTGTGCGCCCCAAACAGCCCAAAGGTAATCTCCAAAGATCTCTTCTTGATCCAAGGAATTTGTTCCAATAAGATCTTATCTTATCCTTCTGTTATGAAACAACTTTTCATATCCTATTCAAATTCGAATTCAAACACTTGAATTCAAATGTTCAAACATTCAAATTCAAAATTCAAAATTCAAAATTTCAAATTCAAAATTCGAATTTCAAAATTCAAATTCCAAATTTCAAATTCAAAATTCGAATGTCAAAATTCAAATTCCAAATTCAAATTTCAAATTCAAAATTCGAAATTCAAATATTTGATTATTAATTTAACTAATTAAATTAATTAGTAATGGCTTGTACTATGCAATCCCATTATTAAGCTCCATGTGCCCTCCACCCATTTAGGTGGGCTTCCAAACAGCTTCTTGGGCTAACAACCATTATTAGGCCCAATACCTTTAAAGCTAGTTCATCATGACTACAAGGTGTTAGTGTGTGACCCATTAGGTCCAACTTAGCTTCTGACATAACTGGGCTTGGGACCAACAAGCCCACAACCCAATTAATGACAACACAGAGCACTAGCAATGCTTTGTTGCCCCAGAACTAGTCAGATTAATGACTTGATCATCCTATTGCACATATTTGGTTACCGTATGTATTTCCCTTCTTCTCGGTTATCATCCCATTAACCTAGGGTAAGGAAATGTATCAACCCCTGCGGTTTAGGGTAAGCTTTTTTCGAAATATAGAATCTTCAATTTACTGACTCTAAAGGCAGATCATCTCATGATCTCATTTACTATGCATAGATTCTCGAGTACCTGTAAATGTCATCCCGATTTCTCCGGTTTACAGATAACCTAATCTCTCACAGAGATTTGACGAATTCTTTCAGCTTATTACCCTAGCCCTGTGCCCTTTAAGGACGCGCCCAACAGCATACCTATGAGTCTCCACGTTTCAGGCAGACGAGGCATACAATCAAAACATGCCTTCAAGAACGCAGTCTAGGTAATAACTTCTGGTCTAAGGAAAGACATACCCAAACATAAAGAGATTACTCTAATGACACTATCTATGAGATTTTCTCATAGAGTCTCTTTTTGGGTCTGTTCAGTACGAGCTATACTCTTATAGGTCCACCCACGACTTTAGCTAAGATATCTCCATATCTGCAGCTCATGAGGTCTTTACCTTGTATCCATATACAAGTAGATAAGTCTTACTAGTCTTACCTGAGATCACTGATCCCCAAACTCAGTGTCTCTAGACTAGGAACATATAATTAGGAATACACATGTGATATCCTTGAATCCTCATGATCGTGATCTCATCACAGATACTCAAGATATACCTGTTCTATTCCAAGGGGTTTATCCAGTTCGTTCATATAATATTAACAATAATATCGAGACACAATATGAAACTGAATAAATAGTGCTTTCATTTATTTGCACTACTGGAAAAGTCGCGAATAGCAAGGGATATTTGCGAGGGAATTATTCCCTTGCAAACCGTGACGGAATTTGCAAGGGAAAAACAATTGCGAGGGAAAATAGGCAAGACTTCCGTTACTCCATTGCCGTCGCAGAATCCCTTGCAGTTCGGTCGCAATTCCCTCGCAATTTGCAAGGGAAATTCGATCCCTCACAAGAATTAGAAGTCTGTGAGGGAAACAACGAAGGAAAAAAAAGTTCCCTCGCAAAATTTAGGATCTGAAAATTGCAACTGAAATTTCATAATTTCCCTCACAACTTCCCTCGCAAATTGCGAGGGAATATTTTCCCTCGCAATTTGTGAGGGAATATTTTCCCTCGCAATTTGTGAGGGAATATTTATTTTCCCTCGCTAATTGCGAGGGAATATTTTCCCTCGCTAATTGCGAGGGACTATTTTCCCTCGCAAATTGCGAGGGAATATTTTCCCTCGCAAATTGCGAAGGAAAGAAGGAATATATTCCCTCACAAAATTCAAAAATAATATATAAATCAAATTTAAGAGGGACAAGGGCATAAATTGTTCGCCACATCATGCGTATGGGAAAAATCATTAAATATGCATCTTTATGGCAGACATTGAGTGCATGTAGTGACAGTAGTGCCTATGTTAGCTAGTCATAGGAAAGATAAGACTCTGTTGATATTTAAGGTGTGTGTAAAAATTGTTCAATAATGAGAAGCAGAGAAAAATCTCTGAAAGATTCCTGTTCCAACCACCTCGTCGTAATCACTGTGCAAATTAAATGAAAAGTGACACATGCTTCCGATGCCACAAAAAGGGCATTATTGGTCTTTGTAGTTGGGGTTTAACTACTTAATTAAAAGTCAAGTCCAGCCCAATAAAGAAAGCTAGGGTTCCCAATTCAAGATGTTCAACAGCTTTTTGAACGTGCATGAATAGCGTTTTGAAGACAAGGGAGTATGAAAATTAGTCACTATAAGAGAAAATAGAGAGAGAGCCATTTCAAAAACTTCACAGAAGAAGTGAAGAAGGAGTAATCTTTGATGATTCTACGATATATCTTTCATCCACCGTTCGGTCCACCTGAGATTCTGTTAGTAGCATCACCAGAAATTCGAAACCAACACTACTATGTGTGTATGATTCTACTGCAGGCAACAATCTTGAGAGAGTATTTTTTTTTCTTAAGCTCACTATTGGATCGTGCTGAAATACTTTAAGCAAGAGTTACACTCATTATACTTCATATCTAACGGTCAGTTTGTCGATTGGAGCTCACACACACACACATAACTTTGAATGTGTGTGAGTAGCATTTTACTGACAAGAATACAAGCGAAATCAATCACAATAAGAGAAAAGAGAGAAGAAACCTTCAGAAAATAAGCTAATTTAAGAACAAGAATGAACAGTCCTTGATCATTTTTCGATATGTCCTCATCTACCGTCCGATCGAGCTCAGATTTTGTTGGCATATTCCTGACTCATCATTATTCATATCCAATGGTGGCATTTCTGGTTGGAGGCCTATAGCATCACGAGAAATTCTGTTTTAGGCAACGATCTTAAGAGAATGTTTTTTTCTTAAGTCCACCGTTGGATCGTGCAAAAATACTTTAAGTAAGGGTTGCGCTCATTATACTTTATATCTAATGGTCATTTTTTCGATTGGACCTCTGAAGATTCGTGCAACTGAAACAGTGGATGACAGTATTCCTACTCTATTCTGGGCAATAAGATTTGAAGGGGAATATCTTTTGCTCAACCATTTGATTGTTCTCAATATTAGTTAGTCCCACCATGATGTTGGTACTTTTGTCAACACACATAATTGCTTCTCATGAAGAATACATATAGTTTATAAGAAAAAAATATGCAATAGAATAGATACGACATTGTCAAGCCTCATGTTTAAACCATGTTTCTTACTCCCGCCAAATAATGGTTGGCGCAATATAAACGCTTGAATTATTTAATGTTTGAATAGGGTGAAATACGAGAGGGAACAATCAAAGCCGAGTATTATAAATAATTGAATATAAGACAAATAATATAAATAAGAAAAAGGTAATTAAAAGAAAAAAGAAACAAATACGTAACTTTATCGTAAAATATTTTGAGGGATAGGGTCAAAAAAATATGGAATCTAATGTTAATTTACCAAAACTTAAAATAAGTTTTAACTAAAAATTATGAAACTTTTATTCAAACCAAATCTTTTATTTCCTTTTACGAATATTTAAATACTACTAAGTTTAAAGGTAAGCTTAGGTGATGTTTTTGTCAAATTAGTTATTAATCTCGTGAGCCTTTCCTACATTTATTTTTGGGTAAAGTGTATATCATTTTGAAGGATGTAAAGTTGTGTCATTTTAAAAGAGATAAATAGATAGATAAAGGAGGAGAGAGAGTTGACAAAAAAATAAAGACGTGGGTCCTACCTCTTTGTGAGAGTGAAAGGATATAAATTATATCATTTAAAAGAATAAACAATTTTTCCTTTAATTTTTGAAGCTTTTTGTGGTTATATCTAAAGTCAAGCCAAAGCTTTACGCGAGATTAGTCAAAAACGAAAAGTGCAGAAATATGTTATTGTTTAAAAAAAAAGTCATATATATAGTCATCCTTAAGAATAGTATTTTTTTTTGGCTAAAAGGCAACGAAGTCCCAAATTTTGGGTTCATTTTACAAAACCTCCATATGTTTAAAAACACAACAATGACTCCCTGAACTTATGAAATCAGATTTTAAAAATTAATTATTAAAGTTTTGTAAATAAAATTAATTATTTTAGAATATTTTAATTAAATGAAATTTCAATTATTATTATACGTTAAAGAAATTATAATTTAAATTTTACATTGAAAAATGAAGTATGGTAAAAGTGAAAAATGAAATTTTCCCTTTCCCACGTTTTGGTGTGCACAACCTCCCCCTCTTTAGGGTTTTCAATTTCCCTCTCTTTCTCAAAACTCACTATTGTTCCCTCCTTGAACCGTCTTGTCTCTCAAATTTGTGTGGTCAGTTACTTGAATTTGTGACACTCCGTGGTTCTAAGCGTGGATATCCCGTTCCACTGGTTTGTCTCCGAACAAGGTTTTCTGGCGAGAATCAGCTCCTCCCTGTCAGAAACCGAATTGCTATTGTTCCATTCGGTGCTTTCTGTTTTCATTTTTTCTTTTTTTAAAATTTCCTTTCCCCTGTTTCAAAGAGTATCTGAACGGTAGCTTTGTCGATTGCCGTGGGTCCTTTGCCGATTTCCTCATCTCCGCATTAAGGACTGAAGCCGCGAGAAGCTCAAGGACCGAAGCCGCTGCAAGAGGGAGGGAGAAATTGAAGGACCTGACTCGCTCTAACAGGGAGGAGGTAAGTTCTGAGTAATATGTATAAATAGCTAAGATTTAAAAAAATAAATAAAAAATCATATTAATGATAGGAGGTAAGTTCTGAGTAATAAGTTCTGATATTAAGCACTGCATGTCATGTGTGGATAGCTTTGCCTTCAGATGCACAGATTTATGCTTGAAACATAACTGAGTACTGTCAAGTGATATCAAAATTGGCTCCAATAAGAAGGATATAAAAACTGTGAGAAGTGAAGTTTTGGGTGATTCAGCTGTTGTAACATTAAGTGATCAAATTGAAGAGAAAATGTAAATTGAGAATTTCGGACATTATCTTGTCTATAACTGAGAATTTTTTTTATTTTTTTTATGGATGCTTTTTAAAAATTGCTTTTCTTAAGTCAATTACTTTCTTTTCCTACTGAGGGAGGGTGTTGTTGAGGAGTGAATATTTTGGGTTCTTGATAAAATTGTGAGGGGATTTTTCTCATTTAGGACCATGCTTTTGGCTTACCAAGGTTAAAGTAGAGTATTCATGATAAGACACAATGCTGAAACAAGATAATAGCGTAATATTCATTCTGTCTAATAGATTACTCCATTTCATTATTTGTCTTTAATCCCCTTTTCAATGTTCTTAAAATTTACAGTTTGGGTAAATGACTCCTCTAAATCACGTTTTCTACAATCACTTAAATCTGAAATCTCTTGAAAGGAAATTAATAATATCTCATGAGGGTGAATGGAATTAAATCTGAATGACAGAACAGAATTTTTATAGATGTACAACAAGCTTATAGAGCAGGCTTCAACCAAACTAAACTTAAACCATTGTAACTGTTTAGAGTTGTAACAACTAACAGCCATGTAAGGTAACTGCCTAACTGCAAGGATGCATTAATATTACTCTAGGAGGTGCAACACTTTAGTGCTCAACCAGCTCATACAACTAACAAGGTACAAGAGAGTAGTAACTCTAATAGTTGGCATCTAGTAATTTAAGCTTGTTATTTTTAAATGCATATCCATGTAAATTTTGATAACTTCAATGTTGGTAGCAGTTGCTTATAATTGTGATATAGGGTATGGACTAGCAGTTATTGTAGATACAGGGGTTGATGAGCACACTAGCCCATGCCCTCACTAGATTGAGATATAGTGCAGAAAAAATGCACCTCTTGAGCAAAGTCCAACCTAGCCTAATCTTTTGAGGATAGAACATAGCTAAAGCCTGTGGATCAACCATGTCTCTCTTTTTACGCCCACCTTGGCTTATTGATCTTAGAAGACAACCAAAAGTAATGCAGCCAAGATTTTGAGTTAGATGGGTCCAATATTGAATAACTTGATCACTCATTTTGAAAGGTCTGAACAAAGGTTTTTCCAAGGTTTTAGAAGAAGATGCCGAGGATGAAGAATCAATTTTAACAGTATTGTTAAGTTTTTCACCTAAAACTTGAAGATATTTGTTGGTGTAATTAGATTGTTCAATAAGATTTTTAAAATCCATAGAAGACATTTGTTCATCTTCATCCTTTAATTTAAAAGGTGAAGCAAGAATAGATTTACTATTGTTATCAACAAGTTTAGGGAGATAGAAAGAGGTTGTCGGAGGAAATTCAGACTTAACAACTTCTCCTTCTTTCAAATGCCAAACTGTGATGACATTAGCAGATTGGGGAGTTTTGAATGGATAATCAATGTCCTGTTGGACAGAATAAGCTTGGAACCAATCAAAGAAAGGAATATTTAACTTTACTTTATTAAGAAAGTTATAAAATTCTTCTTGAATTAGTTGCCTTTTAATTCCCTTATAATTTTGGAAGAACCATTCTTTTTGAGGAGACCTTTCCTCAGAATTAAAGTCTTTCCTAAGGGTTTCTTTATCAATAATGAACTCAGATAACATCATAAGGTTCATGCATAGAGGAATAGGTTGGAGATTGAATAGATTTTGGGGAATGAATAGATTTTGGAGAGTGAATAGATTTTGGGGATTGGATAAAAGTTTGAACACTATTTTTATCCTTTTGGGTATATGAAGGTTTAGGAATAGAAGAAGAGGTGTCTAATCCTTGAAGATGGAGATTGAACCTACTAGGTTCAGAGACTGTAGAGAAAGATCTCCTTGAAAGGGCAGATTGAAAATCTTCAGAACGAAAGTCTTGAGTTTGAACAGATCTGGAAGAACTCGCAGAACTGAAAGAGTTTCTTCTGTCAAAGGAGATTTCAACAGCACCACTTGGGAACTGTTTGATTTCTCTGAAATTTGGAGTGGCTCTAGGTTGAGCAGGTGTTGCCTTCTCGAGCCTCCATTTTTCTGGAAGTATAACATCATTCCAACAGATAGTTTTAGGCACAGTCACATTAGCCTTAGACATGTCAGTGAGAAACAAAGTAGTTTCTCCAGTCTTCTTAGGTTTAAGAACTCTAGATATGGAAGAATTCAATACCTTATACTGAATCCTATAGAGTAAAGCTGCTGGAATAGATCCATTTTTCATGTCTAAACCACTTGTTTCAACGTTCAAGGTTAAGACATCTAAGATATTTCTATCCAGGAGACTAACCATACGATCAGGATAGCAATTGAAAAAGATTGGTCCATTGCTTAGACTTGTTTCAACAGTTCCAAGTATAGAATCTGTGAATTTGTTATGTCTTGTATCACGAAGGCATAAAAGAACAGAGGCATTAAGACCTTCAATCCCAAGAGGTTTGATAGCAACTTGGACACATCCAATGTGCAGATAATTATAACTTTGTTTATGAGATTGGATAGATGAGTTGGAAAGAAGTTTAAATTCTTCGAATTCATCATTCAAAGGGATATTCTTTTCAACTGTTCTGATGATATAGTCAGATTTCCGAAAGAAGTTTCCATCGGGTTTGTATAATTCATTTGTTGGAATTCTGGGAATTTCCCAGTTATCCAATTCTTGATTGATATCTTCAAAGGAGATTTCTTCCTTAAAGATATTTTTCGAAGGATTCCTAGTTTGATCCTTCTGAATGGAAGAAGAGGATGGCTGAGATGATTTGAAGGAGAACTTGGAAGAGAAAGATTTAAACATGAGAGCAAAACAGATGTATTTCCCAGATATCATCACCATCATTTGGTTCCATATGAATACAAAGATAGATGTAAATTAACTTTTATCAACTGAGCATTATATTAAGACTATAACGTAAATAAGCAACAGATTGTCAGAGATCTTCTTGATCCCTTGTTCAACATCGGCAAATTTGACTTACTGCCCTTCACATGGGTCTTACTGCAACAGCTGAACAAGTTTTCAAGACTTTCATTTCTCATCCTACAATCATATATGCTTCTAACACATATTAAAATGTTAACATAAGGCTCAGATAAATAACAGATAATTTAGATCTATCCATATGATTCCTACTTCCCCATCAGGCTTAGATGTATAGATATCATCACATGAGCAGTTAACTTTATCAGAACCATAAAGAACAGGTATTTCCCAGATATCATCACCATCATTTGGTTCCATATGAATACAAAGATAGATGTAAATTAACTTTTATCAACTGAGCATTATATTAAGACTATAACGTAAATAAGCAACAGATTGTCAGAGATCTTCTTGATCCCTTGTTCAACATCGGCAAATTTGACTTACTGCCCTTCACATGGGTCTTACTGCAACAGCTGAACAAGTTTTCAAGACTTTCATTTCTCATCCTACAATCATATATGCTTCTAACACATATTAAAATGTTAACATAAGGCTCAGATAAATAACAGATAATTTAGATCTATCCATACATTCCTACTTCCCCATCAGGCTCTGATACCAATGGGTTCCGGAAGTGTGAAAAGGGAAATGAAGTAAACTAGAGCAGAAATGGAAAGCAGGAAAGTAGACGGACTACTATAAATTAAATGACAAAATTTAAAATGCAGAAATTAAAGGCATAAAATAAATTTAGGTGAACGCTGGGGTAATTCCACTAGCGTGAGGGGATGAGAAGAGAAATCTTGATTTTACATAAGCAGTTATAGAAACATACTTTATTCAAACATAAAGAAACATAAAGATTACAGTTACAGATTGAAGAGAAAAACAGAGAAGAAGAGAAAACTCAGAAGTACCTCGTAGTCCCTCTCTCTAGACTATCTCTCTAAAACTTGGTAAATTAAAGGATGCCTTCAACAATCTGAAGAAATCCTATATATAGACTAAAAAACACTATTTCTACAGTACAGGTCATGTAACCGGAACTATTTCAACAGTGCAGGTTTGAGTGTACAGTAACTGTCTCGTGCTGCTACAGTAAACTGCTACAGGACTTTTTGCTACAGTAACTGCCGACACTTTCGATAATTTTGACTACAGTGCCTGCCGACACCTTTTGATTGCGTCACTGATTACGTCATTTCTGCTGACATCATGCTCATGTCATTTTGTCATCAGCTAAACTACAGTGATTAACTTCATCAATCTTCTGCCAAATCTATTCCAAAACAATCATCTTCATTTTGGTAGAAATCATCTGCTGCAGAGGAGACGGATGGAGAGGGTGAACTAGCTTTCTGTTTAGAACTTCTAGTTTCTTCCTCTTGTAGGAGTTGAAGAATGTTCTGCAAATTTTTTGCAAAACTTTCTTTACTGGTTGAAGCAGACAGTGCTGCAGTAATTTTGGCCTTTTGATTCAGGAAAATGCAATCTTCTGGATCAGCTGGTTTGATAAATTTTGGATGTTGTTTAAACCAAAGCTTGACATTTTCTGGGCAAGCTCTAGATGCATCAAATTCCATCCACCATTTGACAAATGCTTGTCGTTTAAGTATTGGGAGTTTGGTGCCAGATTTATCTCCATAATGATACTGCCATGAAAATATCCATGCCAGAGAAAATCTAGAGAAAAAGTGCAGATCTATTGGAAAAGGATCTGCCAGTTTGTCAAATTTTTCTGAAAAGATTGTTAACCCTTCAAACACCATAGGTGGAAGGATATCAAGAATTGGTCCAAAATAATCCCACCAATTGATAAACCATTGAGGGAATTTATATTGAACATTTTGTTTAAAATAAATTAACCAAGAGTGTTTATTTTCTTTATTTTGCATAAAGAATACATTAGTCCAGGCTAATTCATAATCCCAGTAATTATAACCAATTGGATCATAAGGTTGGGAAAATTTGGTAACTTTGTTTGGGTTTCCATATTCTGATGGAGTAATTACTTTCAGAATTTGGATAGTTGAGTGAGTTATAAACTCGGGGTCTTTTGGATTTTTATAGTGTTTGATTGAAATAGAGTTTGAATCAAGTAAAACAAACTCATAGAAATTTTGAGATTTATTTGAAGAAAGGGGTTTGAAATGAAATTGATTACCTTTAAAATCTTTGGGAAAGATCTTAGCAGGTACTTTGGTTGGCTTATTATCCCAGTAGGCTTGTTCCATTTGAATAACTTCTAAGAACTTATTCTTAGGGATATATGGGGTTGGAGCCTTTGGTTTTTGGATAAAGATTGGTTTAGGTTGAATTTCTAGAGCCCTGTTTGGACGGTTAGAAATCTGTTTATTTTTTAGGTTATCAATCAGAACAGCAAGACTTTCTTCCTGTTCATCTTCTGAAGCTATTTCAGCCCAGGTTTTCTTTGGTAGATGAGTCAAACCTTGATCTTGGAAGGCTTGAAGGGTTTGGATTGGCATAGCATAATCTGCTTTGGTTTGTTTAGAAGAGGAAGTATCCTCAACTCTTTGGGTAGATGACCCAGTTTGGGGTTGGGTTGATGACCCAGGTTGGGTTGATGACCCAGATTGTTCTTGGGCTGGAGACCCAGATTTTTCTGATTTTCTAGCTAACCCAGCAAGGATTAGCTTTCCTTTCCTCTCTTTGGAAGAGGTTGATTTTACCGATTTCGGCATTTCAGGACACTGTTTACCTTCCCTGCAGAAATTCACGAGTGAGATAATCAGGGAGAGAGTTTGAGGTGCCTTTGAGGTATTCAATTTCAAAATCAAAAACACTTAAGATTGCTTGCCATCTAGCAAAAATTTGTTTAGATGCTAAATTTTTTACATCCTTTTGTAAAATGTCTTTTGCAGATTTGCAATCAACACGGATTAAAAATTTTTGATTCAATAAATCAGATTGAAATTTTGAAATACATAAAACAATTGCTAAAACTTCTTTTTTGACAGTGGAATATTTTTGTTGTGCTGAATTCCAATGCTTTGAAGTATATGCAATAATATGCTCTTTGTCAGAGACTTTCTGTTTGAGAATGCCACCATAACCTATGTCTGAGGCATCAGTTTCAACAATTTTGAAAGCCTGAGGATTGGGAAGGTAAAGACAAGGAAGTTCCTTTACCTTAGCTTTGACCTGTTTGACTACGTCAGTATGAACATCAGTCCAGGGAGGAGGGTCTTTCTTAAGACGATTATGGAGAGGCTTGATTAGATTATTAAGCTGAGGAAAGAAGTCAGCTACATAATTTAAACAACCCAGAAATCTTTGTAATTGAGTCTTATCAATAATTTGATTGGGAAATTTATCCGCAAACTCAATAGCTCTACAAATTGGAGTAATAGTCCCTTGATAAATAGTATGACCAAGGAACCTTATTTTTGTTTGAAAAAGATTGATTTTTGATTTAGAAAGAGCTAAACCACTTTTCTTAATTACATCTACAAAAATATGAAGATGTTTGAAATGTTGATCAATAGATTGAGAAAAGACAAGAACATCATCAATGTAGACAATGGTGAAGGTTGAGTATGGATTGAAAATATCATTCATGATTCTCTGAAATTCAGAGGGAGCATTCTTCAGTCCAAAAGGCATTACCTTCCATTCGTATTGACCAAACGGAACAGTAAAGGCTGTCTTGTAACATTCATTGTCTTCAAGCTGGATTTGCCAAAACCCAGATTTCATATCAAATTTAGAAAAGATTTTTGCTGAGTACAAACGATTTAGAAGATCTTTCTTATTTGGAATCGGATAACGAATCCATTGAAGTGCTTGATTAAGGGGTTTGTAGTTGGTAACTAACCGTGGAGTACCACGCTCAATTTCAGATTGCTTGTTGACATAGAAGGCAGAACAAGACCAAGGACTCTTGCTCTTCCTGATGAGACCCTTAGCAAGGAGATCAGCAATTTCTTTTTGACAAAAGGCAAGAAGTTCACCACTCATTTGAATAGGGCGAGCTTTGGTTGGGATTTGCCTTTCATTAAAATCCTTTTCATAGGGAAGATCTACAATATGTTTTTTCCGTTGCCAGAAAGCATTTGGAAGATCAGAACAGATTGTATTCTGGATTTGTTCAAGCAAAACTTTGATCTTTTGTTGAACTTCAGGTTGTTTAAGTTGATTTTCAATATTCTTAAAAGAAATTTCTTCTTTAAGGAAATTGATTTGCTTTTGTTTGTAATGGATGAAATTCAAATCTCTTATGATGGGTTTCTTAATAAATTTAAAGAGAATCGGTTTGTCCAAATGATAAGTAATTATACCTTCATCTGTAATAGTTAGAGGAAAGAGAGATTTGATAAATGGAGTCCCAAGAATGACTTCATTTTTAAGATTTTTAACAAGGAGAAACGGTGTTTCAACTTTCAAATTATCATTTTCAATAATTGCTTTAGGAAGTTTATAATTAACCTGAAGTTTTGAACCACTAGCAGTACTAAGCCGTTCAGAAGTTTTTTCAAAGTATTTAGTAGGAATTAAACCTTCTTGAATGCAGTTTGAATCTGCCCCTGTGTCAAACAGAGCTTCAATTTCAAGGTCAAAGTTACCTACATTGAGTTTGATAGGGATGTAGAATTTTTGAATGGTTAATTGATTAATTAATCCTAAAAATTCTTCATCTTTTAGGTTTTTATCCTCATCAAGTTTATCCTCATCAGTTTTTAATCTTAAAAGCTCATCAGATGTCTCTTCATTCTGTAAGTGAAGAAGGATGTTCTGATGTGTTTGTTGTTGTTCTTTAATTTGTTTAACTTCAGTTTTAAGAATATTGATCTCATACTGAAGATCTTGGACAGTTATAGGTTTGACAGTATTCTTTTCCAGTTTTTTAAGAGTATCTTTAAGATTAAATTTATTAGGAACCAATAATTCTTTAGATTTAGAAGAACTGGTTTCTAAAGATGATTTTAATTTTGCTAAGTAAGCACGTTTTTCTTGGGGATCACTGATAGAATCTAAGACTTCGAACAAAAGATCTTGTTCTTTAGTCAGGACATTAATATCATGTGATGACTGTGAATTATCACTAGAAGATAAATCATCTTCATGGATTTGATTTAAGTCTTCCGAAGATTCTTTTCCAGAATCTTCATCTGAAGATTGGATTAGAAGATTATTGATTTGTTCTTCAATAGATGGATCTAAGTTTAGGTTATTAAGTTTCTTCTTAAGCCTACAATACTTACTAATATGACCAGGTTTACCACAGTTGTAGCAAATAGTTG
>JAVKPL010006535.1:0-27037 GCA_032173675.1 Gastrolobium villosum | reverse complement strand
CTCTCATTCCTTCTTCCATTCCAAAGCAGGGTTACGGAGAGAGAGAGAGAGGGAGAGCGACCAAACATAATACCCTTTTCCCTCTTTTTCTTCTGCAATCACACAGTCACACACCCACACACCCACTTCCCCTAATTTCCCCGTTTTCTCTCTAAATTTTCGAGGGTTTCAATTTTGACTTTCAATCATCATTGTCAACGCGAATCGAGATCGAAAAGGTCAAGTCTTTGACCGATTCCGATTCGGAAAATGGCGTCTTCGAGCGCAGCGGGTGCTGGATCCGCTGATTCCACAGCTGCAAGAAGGAATAACAAGCGACCTAAGTGTAATGCCCTCTTAATCTCTCTGATCTATCGTAGTTTTTTTGGCCTTTTGAGCTCAAATTTCAGTGACCCATTTTTCTTTTTTGTTGAATTTTTTTGGTTTATATATGAAATTTCTTTCTTTTTGGGGTTGACTTTAGTGCATGTTGGGAAGGAAATTTTTCTGATCTATCATGTCTTTTTGTGTGTGTGATGGTTTATCTGTGTTAGTATTTAGTGTATAATAATACCTAGATATAGGTACCTGTTGCTTGAGTTCTATTTCATGAAGATATAACTATTTATGAAAGCAAATATACACTTCATTTTTATCTTTAGAGAGTTGGTATTTGTGTTAAAAAGCATTTGACAGACATATTGGTTGTTTGTTGACCTAATGAAAGAGTTCTATGTAGTTGGATAGTATTTGCTGATTTAACAAAATCAATATCAACATTACCTTTATACCAAACTAGTTGGGGTCAGGGTTTGATGAGCAAGAACGAAAAAAAAAATTAGCTAGAATAAATAAATAAAAAGTAAATAAACAAATAAAAAAATGTGCGATTTAACAACAATTGCTTTTATTTCTTTTTGTTTGTTGGCTCATAAAAACTTAACTGATAAGAGTTTTCATTGTTTGAAAATTTAATGCCTTTCAGATTCAAAGTTTACACAGCAAGAACTTCCAGCGTGCAAGCCGATTCTTACACCACGAGCGGTAACACTATCTACTACCTTTTTGAATTCGTTGCTCATGATTGCTAATGTACCATAAGTTCATCTACAAGTATGGTGGTTCAACATGTACTTAGTTTAAGTCTTTCCCTGCAGGTTATTTCAGCGTTCTTGCTTGTCAGTGTTGTATTCGTTCCTATTGGAGTTGCCTCACTGATTGCTTCAAGAAATGTATGCCTGAGTGCTATCATGTATTGAATTTATGCTTACACTTGTATATAATGTTGAACACTACTTTCATTTTCTTATATCTGTCAGGTTGTTGAAATCGTTCGTGGGTATGAGTCAATGTGCATACCAAAAAATGTTACAGACAAGGTAGCTTACATTAAGAGTTCTGAAGATAAAACATGCAACCTAATGCTAAAAGTTAGTATCCTTGACACCCGTTTATCTATTTTGTTTAACCATGAACTTTCTATTAACTTGGTTCTCATAATTGATGATGAAAGGAGTTTACAGTGTGACAAATCTTATCTTTTCTTAAATTTTGCTCTTAAAAAAAGGTGGAAAAGCATATGAAGTCACCTATTTATGTCTACTATCAGCTTGACAACTTCTACCAGAATCATCGCCGGTATGTAGTAACCCCTTTTTTTTCTCGTGTATCACACATTCTTTTTATCTGTTTCAATTTCACATTTAGAATGTGAGGGAAAAGTGTGGTTTTAAGAATAAGTATCTCCTGATCCTTTCTTCAGTTCTTGACAATTAATGGAGGGGGACTGCAAAGAAGCTGCTGCTTTTATTACCTCTTTTTTGTTTAGAAAGATTCTGTCACGCTTATTCTCTTAAATCTTTTAACAGTCTAATGATATTTTTTATAGCCAATATAAAGCTAATTTTTCAGTTTTGCTCTATATCATAGTAGTTAAATAATCCTTGATAGCGGCACAATTTTCCATTGTTAATTACTCTTCTTTATATTTTGTCAAAAGCTGGTAATTGATGTCAGGTGAAAAGTTCCACATACACGATTAGTTTTGGTCTATGCTTTCTCTCCTTAGGAGCCCACAGGAGATGTTCTAGTGTTCCTTACTGGCCAAGATGATATTGATGCCTCCTGCTGTTTTGCGTTGTATTCCTTGTGGTTTGAACAGTTTTTCTGATGCTATTGTTAGCAAAATCCTTATTCCTTTCTTGCATTCCCTATTTCCCTTTGTATATGACCTGTATGTTTTATTTAGATACATGATCACCAGCATCACATGGGCCTTCTCATATTAGAGAGTAAGGAATTGGCTACCAAGTTTGAACAAGCTAAAGCCTTGGCTGAGTCATCTGAGTTAAAGCATAAACATGATTCAGCCATGAACAAATCTCTATTAACTGAATCAAGGAAACGGGAAGAAAGTTTGAACAAGACAGTAGACGTCAAAGAAGCATGCATAGCAAGTGTAAGCTTGTTGAATTGGTCCCCCCCACCCCCCAAAAAAAGAAAAGAAAAAAAAAATTTACGCTTTGAATTATACATATCAGCCCATCAATCAAAATTTAACTCACCCTGTGCATTAAAATAGGTTCGAGACGTGTCAACCCGCGGGTTAATAATTTTTTTAATTTTAAATTATAAAAAAATAAATTATGTATTATTAGGTTAATTTTTTATACTTGTTAGTTTTAGAAATTTTTTTTTCAATAAATATTTCAGTGGGTCAATAGTCTAACCTTTCAACCCAATAAATTTGATGAGTTGGCTCGCTAACCCCTCAACCCACCTCAAAATGAGGGTGAGTTGATATTTCCAATCCACCATCAATGGTGGGTCTTCTAGCGGGTTGAAAATGGGTCAGGGCGGATCAACCCATTTTGCCATATCTTTGATGTATTTGTTTTTAGATTAAAATAAATAAATAGTTCCTATAGTTTCACCTGATTTGGATTTTGGTCCCTATATTATTATTTATTTATTTTTATATATGGGGAGGCTTGTAAACCTTCTTGATATTTTGTGAAGCGCATTTGAGAAACTTTTCCAACAATTTTATTCAGGTAAAGACATTTTATGTCCTGCAAAGAGGTCCGTTTAGGAATCCTTAGTTAAGTGTGATTAGTGTAACCATACAGCACAATTAATGAAATGCTTCAAATTTTTGTCTATTGACAGAATTATGTCCATCGCTTTCCTCTATTAACCTGTCATTGTCTCATGTAAATTTCCTTTACTAGGGAGGAGAATTAAGTTTATCAAATAGAACTCACTTGGATATGTTACTCTACGATGTAATATTTTGCTGCTAGAGAAACATGGGTGATTGTACATATGCCAAGGAACTTTTATTATGAAGTTAAGGGGCACATTCCTTCCTATTAAGACATTAAGAAAATAATGGTGCATGTTTCATTCAACAATCTGAGTAATTTTCAGCAGATCACATATTTATAAAATACCTTTGTAAGAATTTCTTAGTCAAGATGCACTCATTAGTATGTGTGCGAATGCAAACATGTGTGCCTCTATATGTATCTGTGTTTCAACAATAGTGATACAAATTATAAACCATGCGAGTCATAATTAATTATATCATTATCTTAATTTGGAAATATCAACAATAAAGTATTTGATAAGATATTTGAACCCCTCACTCTTGCTCTTCTTGCCTGCTTTTTCAAGAGAAATGGTTTCAGCTAATTCTTGAATTAGGATAGCCAATAACATGTAAGATTGGTCTATATGTTGATTTGGATGAGAAAATGTGCACTCATATTGTGTTTTGCAGTTTGTCAGAGGCCTTTCAACAGCAAAAGGTTATAAAGGATATGGACCTGAGCAAGGTGAAAAGGTATCTCGGATCTTGTTTGAGCAATTAATACATTTTTCCTCATTAAGACCCCCCCAAAAAAATAAAAATCTGCATATAAAAAAATAGAATTGTTTTTACTAGTTCTGCGTGATTTTGGCTTCAATTTTCACTAGTTCTTAAATTGCTTCTGTATTGAATTACATGCTATCAACCTTGAGTCTAGCAATTTATGTTTATCCACTTATTTGGACTTCCATTTGTAATATAGTAGATCATTATAATATATGTCATTCAAATAAAATGTATATATTCTGGCAAAATGACATTGCAGGCCTTGAGGAAGGCAATTGCTGATGCGTTCTACAAATATCAAGGGATAAAACCCTCAGAGGTTTTTGTTTCAGATGGTGCACAGTGTGATATTGCTCGTCTTCAGGTATTCCATCAATACTATTTCATAATCATATTTGTTTATTGTACTCTACTCTACTTTTCTTCATTCCTACTCAAATCTTAGTAACTTTTTACCTACCTACTGCACTAATAGGAACTAGATCATAAGAGTGAAGAATTGGACCTTTAATTTTGTGAAGTAAATTCATTTGCTAATTGCTCACTTTGATATGAAGTACTGACTTTGACCTGTCTCAATCTGTGTAGCTACTCATGGGTCCAAATCTGAAGATAGCTGTACAGGATCCATCCTTTCCGGTATTATAATTACTGAGTGATTCATATATCTACTTAATATGATCCATTATATAGATGTTAACAATTATTGTGGACTCACTCCTCTAAAACAACAAGCAATGGATGTCATGCAGTTATCTAAGTTTTTTATTCCATTTCCCTAGGGTTGGTTTTGCTTACTATCATTTTGTGGACTATAAAGAACTGGATACTATCATAGGCCAAGCAACTATTGAAGCATCGAACTCTTACACAAGGTCACCTTGATAATATTAGCAATGATTTTGACACTCCATTTATGCAGAAGTCATCTGTTGTTTCCCCTCCTAGCCCTGTTCGATTCTCATGGATAAAACGATGCAGAGAACTAATTTTTAGAAATTCTCCTGAGAAGCCACTCGTGGGAAAAGAGGATTTGCCTCTGGTTTCTGTTGTAGGTAATGTTAGCAACGGGCATAAGCACTTGGAAAATGACAAACTGCATGGTAATTTTGAGAAGGGACAGGAAATGGGATTCTCTTTTGGAGAACCAAAAGTAATAGTTGAAGTACCCTCTCGAGATGAAGAAGCCAGCAGAACAAGTGAGTTTGAATCTGCGACTAAAGATATTAATGGAAAAACTTCCATCTTGTTTTAAGATGAACGTCATGTGGGCAGACAGAAAAGAGGCAGGGGGAACTTGTCTAATAAAGTTATAGAGCCACTTGTAGACATGGGGCAGAATAAGAAACAGAGAGCAGAACAAACAACCGAAAATCCTTTAGACAAGGGCTGGTACAATTTTGATCCTTTGAATAAATTTATTTTGAACATATAGTTAGTTAGCAATATTTGTAAGTAGTGTAGTTAAAGTGTAGATTCAGGAAGTTATTCATTGATTTTGTTTTCAGTCTGATGTCAACCCAATCAGATGTGTCAGAGGTCCAGCAGGCATTAATGTCATCAAATCTAACACAAGGGAACCCTGAAGAAACACATGTAGTAATGGTTGATAAGGTTATTCATGTATCAGAAGTGATTTCTGAGAAAGTTGATGCTCTCACCATCCCCAATCAAGAACCAAGAGATCATTTTCAGAATCCTGCATTGGGAGTGGGACAATCTAATCTTCATGGAGAAACAGTTGATAAATCAAATTCTAAAACTAGACATGAAGATATTTTACCTAGCGGTTCCAGTGTAATGGGAAACAATGGACAAGTTTCTGAGCACTGTTAGGTAGTGATTTACAATCTGTTCTGCTTCTTTTACTTTGGTTTCTTCTCCAGGCTGGGTCTTTTCAATTTATATTGCTTTCCTTTGTTTCTTTTTTCGATTAAGTTCCACTGAGATATTTATGCAGTTGATATTTGACTGTGGACAGGGACTGCATATGGTGGATATGGGCATTGGTACCTTATAATTAGTGTGGCTAGGACATAAGTATATAGTAGGAGAGTATGAGGTGCGTCAATGCTATGCTTAAACATGTCTAGCTTTACATTCCTCTCAACTATATCTTCTCCTGTTCACTTTCTTTGCAGGTATTGTTGCATTTTGAAATATACCATATTGATCGGATTCATTCTCTTGCGGTGCAGGACACCAAAGGGTCTCTTCATTTGTTGGTGAGTTGGAGTTGGGTATGTGCGTAGAGATAACAGGGGGTGTCTGCTGTGTGTACACACTGTTTGGATGCTGTTGCAAATTGCAATGAGTGGGGTAGACTGTTGATATCATAGTTCGTAGCATCGGGATGTTATGCATTTCAATTAAAGTAGTTCGTAGACTCTTGTCTTGTAGTTTAATTAATTTTGTGATGATGTGCTTGAGCCTATAGTATTAATGAGAAGAAAAAGAGAGTGAGATGGGTGGGACAGGTGGTGGAGAGAGGTAGGAAAACCCTGTAACACTGTTGCGTAAGGTTGTATTGGTTGGCTGGGGTCATTTTCAGTCTGGTAGATAAATATTGGCTTTTATTTACTTGACATTACAATATGTCATTAACCTCCTCGTAAGTTGCTGATTGCACCACGTTGCTGCATCTAAGAAAAGCATGCTTTTGTGGCTTTTTCCTTATCAGGATCAGTATCTGATTTCGCTTTTATGTTTCCAATAGGCGAAATAGTAAAATTTACGCAGTGTCTAAATCACAAGTGTCAGATAATGTAGTGTTGCTAGTGACTCCAATCACACAATTTCTCTTGGAAATGAATCCTCTCATGTCTAATTTAACATGATCATGTCATGTAGGAGGATTTTAATCATTAGTAATCAAATCAACGGTGATGATTGTGTAACTGGGGGAATTTGCATGAGAGCATTGTTGTCCATGAATATATTCATCAAATCCTTTCAAAGCTGCCAAGCTTTCTCCTTCTAATAGTCTAATGATTCTGTAATTCTTATGTTACAGATGTTGACATATTAACTTGGAGAGACGATCTTTGTTGGATGAGCTTAGTTGCTTTAATAAAGGAGGGCTCTTCGAACTTGGCCACCCTCTTCTCAACCGCATAGCTGAGAGCTTTGTCAAAGCTGCTGGGTACGTACTTTCAAACCTTCTCTTTATCCCATCCTCATATTCCACAAAGTCTCTTCTCTCATAAAACTATTTCCATTAAAACTAAATTACTGTATCTGCTGAATTACAAATGCATGCTGCTAATGCAGGAAAATTTTTCTCTACTTCGAGACAGTGAAAATACTAATGCTTTTAAGTCTTGACTTTTTTAATTGCAAGATTTTTTTTACTAAGTTAGGCAAGATTTGTCCCAATGCATACACATCCCGGTGGCATTGAACTATTCATGATCGTAGAAGGTGAAATAACCGCTGGTTTTATGACACCTAATGCAGTTTATTATTCCAAGACACTGAAACATGTCAGGTCTTTGTACCTTGGTATTCTGGACTTGCTAGGAGCCAATATATAGTAAGAATTCAATATGTTTGTACTTTAGTGAATTACTTCAAGGGCTGGGCTTCTGAAGAGGAAGATGATGCTTTTATATTTATTGAAAGGGATGAAATAGGTTATCTAGATTAAATTTCCGTATAACACAATGCAATGCTTCGTCTATATTTATATATGACACTAACAAATGTGTTTTTTTTTATGTACCAAAAAAAAAATGTGTTTTTTGCCGTGCTGCTGGATGCATTCCACACTTATTTAAATATGGCGAGACCCATTTACTCAAAGCTGTTGCATTTGATCATTGGAATTTGAATGAATAATTGACGTGTGTAAAGTTAAATTTTTACATATAGGTACATATCTAATATGACCCATATAATCTTACAGACTTTAGTTATTGATTTTAGTGCCTATGTTAGATTGTATGTATTTTAAGAATTTATTTTCTTTGTGATGACATGTCATTGATGATCTTATTCATTGTTAGGATGGGCAAATCACCGGTAATGATAGCCAAAAGGATCAACCAAAAACAAACTTTACCTGATAGGTATTCTATGATGCAGAAGCGAATGGACACCATGGAGAAGCTTTTGCGAAGGCTTCCTGTGGAATTTTTAGATACTGAGGATGACGACGAAACTCAGCCCCCGTCTCAGGACGTAGGTGATGACCACGATCATGCAGGTCATCCACCAGCATGACTTTTGTATCTTTGTTGGATGTATATGACCGGGACTATTGCACATAGACTATTTTGATTAGTATATGACAGGGACTTTTGTATATGTATGTTCCTGTTTAATTAGTATATATCTTGGACATTTATACATATAGGACTCTTTTGATTTGTATATGACAGGGGACTTTTGTATATGTATGTCCCTTTTGATTAGCATATGTCTTGGATATTTTTAGACATAGTACTCTTTTGATTAGTATATGATAGGGACTTTTGTATATGTATGTCCCTATTGATTAGTATATGTGTTGGACATTTATATATATAAGTATATTTTGATTAGTATATGACAGGGATCTTTAACATATCATAATTATATTAAAATCATATAATTATGATATGTTACTTTCATATATTTGTTTATCAGGTGTGAAACAAATTGATATTAATTTTGTAGAGATAAAAATATTCAAAGAATTTATGTCGAAAATTTTCGACGGAATTTGTTTTCCGTCGAAAATTATTAAAAGATTTTTCGACGGAATTTCATTCATTTTCCGTCGAAAAATTTCGACGGAATTTATTTTCCGTCGAAAAATATTAAAAGATTTTTCGACGGAATTTCATTCATTTTCCGTCAAAAAATTTCGACAGAATTTATTTTTCGTCGAAAAATATTAAAAGATTTTTCGACGGAATTTCATTCATTTTCCGTCGAAAATTTTCGACAGAATTTATTTTCCGTCGAAAATTAATACAAGATTTTTCGACGGAATGTCATTCATTTTCCGTCGAAAAATTTCGACGGACTTATTTTTCCGTCGAAATTTTCCACGGAAATTATTCCGTCGAAAAAAAACGACAGAAATAATTTCCGTCGAAAAAAATCGACGGAAATAATTTCCGTCGAAAAATTTATTACCTACGAAGACTTATTCGACGGCTTCTTTTCCGTCGAAAATTCCGTCGAAAATGTCATTTTCGACGGAATTTTTATCATTTTCGACGGAATTTTTCCGTCGAAAAAAAAGCATTTTCTAGTAGTGTTAATCCATCGAGATGGGATGTAAGTTATATTAATATATAAACTATGGGAAAATATTTTCTCATTTTGCATGAGAATTTAATTCTCATGTTGCATGAGAATTTAATTCTCATGTTGAGATCCTTCGATTTACGTGCAAAGCTTTTCTTTTCTTTCTTTTTTAATAAATGTGGGTCCCACCACTAGTTGAGTCACAACATAAGAGTTGAATTCTCATGCAACATGAGAAATTCAAATCCCATAAACTATTCTGGGATAATTTTGGACAATCTATAAGTTCTTTTTTCTTATGAAAATAATTATATATGCAGGATTACAATGCCAAAGCAGGAACATTCCTTCCTTTTGGAGCAGGAAGTCGGCTTTGCCCAGGACGTGACCTGGTCAAAATTGAAGTTTCCATATTTGTACATTATTTCCTCCTTAATTACACGTAAGGACTATTTATTTGTCACTTCTTTCTTTTATCAAATGATTGAGATCCTTCCCGTTGCTCTACAAAATAAAAGTCCCTATGAGGAGAAGGATATATTAATGGGAATAGAGGTGTAAATACGATAGGTTAGATTAGTCTTTGACTTAATTAGATCAGACCTGTGTAAAAAATATTGGGTTTGACTTGTCCTATTAGCCTATGTAAATCCCAAATTACAATTCTGGTCTAACCTATATTTAAAAAGTAAAAGTCTAAGCCTAAGCCTATTAGTCTGTTTAAATCTATTAAACATTCAACACTTAAAAGAATAATTAAAATAATATTATTTAATTATTCAAAATTATTAAAAATAATAATTTTATTTATTTTATTTAAAATAAATAATATGATATAGACCAGTCTGTATGCTTATAAGCCCGACGTGTACAAAAAAAGCTTATGGTCTATTTTCTAAATAGGATTTTTAGAAAGCCTGTGTCTCTGTTCTATTTTATTATCTGTAATAGGTCAAGCTTGGTCTAATATAGGCTTTGTTGTAGGTCCCTGCAGGCTGGCCTAGCCCATTTACACATCTAGATGAGAATATTTTCATTTATTTTTCTTTATTAAGAGTTTTTTTTTTTTGGAATGGTTTGAAATTGTTCTTTATTATTTTTACTAATTTATTTATTTTATAGGTTGGAGCGAATAAATCCAGAATGTCCTATAACTAATTGGCCAGGACCTAAGCATATAGACAACTGTCTCGCTAAGGTTATAAAAGTTTCTGGTGCTTAGTTGTGCAAACTAAAGTTTTTAAGCCACTTAGTTGCAAATCAACCTGAGAGACCTATATAATATTTCCTAGTTTGCTATTATTAATTGGTCAATGCATCTTTGCTTAAAATAATATTTGTATGTTTGGAAATATATGTGAAGCATATTATTATATTGTTGCATTCTATAAAGAAGGATTCTTTCTAATTCCATTATGCATATTTCTAATTCTATAACAGTAGCGCTACAGTACGTGCAAGTATATGCATCACAAGTAATATTAGGGTTCAAGAGCCTTGATTATTGTCCGACAGAGAAAGTTATAAGGGTTTATGATTCTAAGTTGTTTAAAGAATAAAGAATGAGAACAATTTCAAAACAAATTGCATGAAATTTAATCCTCTAAATTGTAAAAATAGTTAAATAAAAGATTTTGGTAATTTACTAAACAAAAGAACTGAAATGGACCGCAAAATTATCGTGGCATCTTCATCTGTACGTGTCCAGAGGAGTGCCCGTTTAATTGTATTGGAGCATAGGCTTAACAGAAATTTAAGTAAATTAGCACTTTACCACAAAATAGACAGAACAATCATGGTTCGAAGTTAACAAAGTTGTCACCGTTCAGAAATTCACCAAAAATTGAGTTTTTATCTGTTTGTTACGAAATTTAAATAGTCTTTACCTTCATTAATGTCTCATTAACTCATGTTCTTTGAATCTGCGCATAAATCATCTGTTCAAATTTTCATAAGCATCTTCTAAATCCACCTCTCTTTTATTACTATCCTTATTAAAATGTTTGTTAAAGTAGTTTGTCCACCTTTCTTTAACTTATGTATATGCTAACAAAAGTTTTTTAATTTCATTCTTAATGCATCTAACTTAGGTTAGGTTTTTACTTTTCTTATCCCTTAACTTTATAAATACCTTTTACACAACCCTTGCTCCCAACATTTTTGTACAAATTAAAGAAAACCTTACTTCTACCTTCTCGCACTACTTTCTTAATATTTTTTTCTTACTAATTTAAACTTTTACAAATTGTCATCATTAGGATATTTGTGCAAACATTTAAAGTAGTCATTCTCATGTGAAATTGCCTCCTGTGCCTCTTTATGCCACACTATGTTTGTGCCTCTTTATGCCACCACTATGTTTTCTTTATGTTGAGATATATAGTCTCACATTGTATGGCCAATTAATATGGAGTTTATAAGGCCTTGGGCACTTCCACCCTTTGAGCTAGTTTTTGGGATGATGTATCCCAATGTTCTTTTATATGGTATCAGAGCATTCGAAATCTCAATGCCTCCCATTTTCTTTGTAGTGGAATTTTCACATGTAGGTGGGCTTGTATGTTGTCCACCCTTCAAGCCCAGTGGGCTCTCATGTGAGGGGGCGTGTTGAGATATATAGTCTCACATTGGTTGTATGAGCAACTAATATGGAGTTTATAAGGTCTTGGGCACTCCCACCCTTTGAGCTAGTTTTTGGGGTGATGTATCTCAAGGTTCTTTAATACTTTATTTGAAATCTATTCCCTTTCCTTTCTCCTAACCTCCTTTCCACTTTTTGGATACACATTACCATCGCGTTTCACATTTCATTTGTTTGTTTATCAAATTCTCATAATCCTTCGTGAAGCGTTCGTTCCTTCATTAAAGCCCTATCTATGCGTTAGTGTTATTGGGTCTTGTCATGTTGTGGGGGGTTAACTGTTGAATGTTGATTGAAAAGTTAAACGGTGTCGATATTTACAAAGTATCTCCCTTCCTTGATCCTAATGTGGATGCAGCTACCGCATTAAAACCTACCTTAAAACACTACAACCGGGGGGGAAGTATCCAATATTCTGACATTAAGCCATCGCTGAAAAAAGTACGAATATTGTTATTGTTGAATATTCGCCGTGATACTTAATGATTGGGATTAGTAATATATTAGGGTAAAATGTGTGTCATTTTAAAGGATGTAAAGTTATGTCATTTTAAGAGAGAGAAAGAGATAGATAAAGGAGAAGAGAGAGTTGACAAAAAAATAAAGGTGTGGGTCACACTTCTTTGTGAGAGTGAAATGATATAAGTTATGTCATTTAAAAAGATAAACATTTTTCCCAATATATTACTATAAATCTGTAATCGTATATTATTCTTATTATCAAATCTTCATGTATAGTTGACATTATCTAAGTCTGAGTTGCTTAATAGTTATGTTTTTACCATTAAAAAAATATTTGAATATTCTCATGTGAAAAAAAAAAATTGACATGGTGGGAATCATAGTCATACCAAGATAAATCAATGATAATAAAGAAATAGAGAAAAAAAAATTTGAAATAAGTAATTAATAAATTATAACCATTGATTCACTTTTGTATGGTTGTGATCTTCTCATATGATTATGTCATGTTTTATTTTATTTTTTTCAATATGAGAAATCCATTTCAAAAAAAAAAAAATTCAAAGCGAACTAAGTATAAGATGGGATTTTATTTGTTTATCTGCCTCCGGACCGTGCACGTTATCATAAGATCATCATATCTAATTAAACTGCATTCGGCGTGCAGTTATGTGTATATTTTTTTAATCATAAAATAATAAAGAAAAAATTCAAAGTTAATTTAGTCATTGTCACCCATTAAATTAAACTGCATTTCGCGTGCAGTTATATTTTTTTAATGATAAAATAATAAAGAAAAAACTCAAAGTTTAGTCATTTTTTCACCATTAAATTAAGGGTTTTATTATTTTCATGTTAAAGAAGATAAGTTATCTCATGTTGTGGAGATAAATTTGCGGGCTCCACCATCTGAAAAATAAAAAGAAAAGAAAAGAAAAAAGTGACACAGTTATCGAAGGGTGTGTAAGAGAGAAAGAGAGTAATTTTCCCCTTAAATTAAACTGCAATTCGCGTGCCGTTATATCTTTTTTAATCATAAAATAATAAAGAAACAACTCAAAGTTTAGTCATTGTCAACCATTAAATTAAGATTAAGGATATTCTAACTACCAAAATTTTTTACTACTAACTTACTATCCATCACATCACTATTGGATTAAAGAGAGAGAGAAAATGTTAATATAATGATCATTAGATAAGTAGTGATAATGAAAAAATTTGGTAGTAAAAATATCCATCCAGTTAATTTAAACTAACTGCATTTGGCCTGCAGTTATATTTTATGGGCTAAAAGACATATTTCCGTGATCATGATAAATTGCGAAAGTCAACAAATAACATTAATTAAAGAAGGCTACACAACAAGATTAATCAAGTTAAAAAGAGAGGGATCAATCCTACTAATAAAACAGAGAGAGGGATCAATTTAACAACGTAAGACATTCAAAAATGGAATTACATTGGGTTTGGATGAGTGGTATCATCATTTTGGGATGCTACCTTTTTGTAAAGAAATTTGTAAGGAGGTTGAATGGGTGGTATTATGATCTGAAATTAAGAAACAAACAGTATCCACTGCCTCCTGGTGACATGGGATGGCCTCTAATTGGCAATCTGTTGTCCTTCTTTGAAGCTTTCAAATCTGCTCACCCTAATTCATTCATCAACAACCTTGTCTCCGAGTCTCTTTCGTTTCTCCCCAATGCTTTTTCCATTTTATATATATTATATAGGGTTTGTTTTTTCTAAAATTATTTTAGATAACTTTATCTAATGTTTATCGAAACGACGTCGTTTTGGGATAGAAATCATGGTGTTTTTGTAATTTTAATTTATTTTAAGGTTATAATAGTTTTTATCATTCTAATTTTTTTAATTTTTCAACCCAAAACGACGTCATTTCGATGAACATTAGACAAAGTTGTTTAAAGTAACATTAGATACTTTTTTCCCTATTATATATGGATTTAGTGTTTCTTACGACCTGTTTTAGAATTTTGTGGAAATTCATTTGGCAAGAAAGTATTAAATTTCCCAAAATGTCTGTAATTTTTTTTTTTTTTGGAAAAGAATTCTCATGTTATAGGAGAATTCTTTCTCCCACCAGCGATACATCGAAAAATGTGTAACAACTTTTTTATTTTTGTTTTTTAATGAGAAGTGGGACCCATCATATCTTCTGTCTATAGTAGGAGTTCATCTTTGGTACATCAGTAGTACATACTACTTCCATTTAAAATCTAACACATGTATTTGAGACCTCATATTTTTTTACTACGTGTCAGCATTGGTATTTATTGTTTGGTTTTGATTGGAGGGATATATACAAAATTGGGTGCAAATGTAGTATTGTAAAAGTCTCCCTATAGTAGGAGAAAGAGTTCTCTGACAACATGAGAATAGAGAGATTTTTTTTTTTTTAATAAATCCTGAAATGATTTCGTTTTTGATTATTGAAGATAACTTTATCTCTTACAATATAGCTAGTCTTACCTTGCTTGTATATGTTTCAGATATGGACGAACCGGTATCTACAAGACTCACTTGTTTGGGAATCCAAGCATCATTGTTTGTGAGCCTCAGATGTGCTGGCGAGTGCTGACGGATGATGAGAACTTTAAGATTGGTTATCCAAAATCCATGTTAAAGCTTCTGGCAAGTAAGCCTTTGGGTGATGTCTCAAGTGCACAACACAGGCGTTTCCGACGCTTAGTCACTGCTCCCATCGTTGGTCATCACACTTTAGAAATGTATATAGAACGTATCGAGGACATTGTGATCCATACGTTAGAAGAATTGTCCAGCATGAAACACCCAGTTGAGTTCTTGAAAGAGATGAAGAAGGTTTCCTTTAAAGTCATCATTCACATTTTCATGAGCTCCGAGAATCAATACATCAATATCAAAATAGGAGATTTGTTTAGTGATATGCACAATGGTCTATTCTCTTTGCCCATTAACGCACCCGGTTTTGCTTTCCACCAAGCACTCAAGGTTAGGGTTCCTAATTTTGATATTATTTTATGAAATATATAGTTTATACTTACAACTTCTTTTTTCATAAAAATTTCTTGCAATCACTTTGTTACTATTAGCTCAAAATTAAATTAATGGTTCTCATTTGATATCATTTTATAACCATTAATTTGATTTTGATCTAACAATAAACAAAATTATTGTAAAATGTTATAAGAAAAAAAGGGTTCTAAATATACCCTCCTCGTATTTTATTATTATTATTACTATTATATTGTTAAGAATATGTTTGGGTGCTGAATTCACGTTTTTGGATGGCGTTTGCATGGTATATTAGGCACGTAAGAAGCTCGTCAAAATAGCTCAATCTGTTGTGGAGGAACGGAGGTTGATGATAAAAAATGGTCAAAGGGGAGACAAGAAAGATCTTATTGATATTCTTATGCAAACCAATGATGAGAATGGTCGGAATTTGGAGGATGAGGATATTACTGACTTATTAGTGTTGTTTTTATTTGCTGGTCATGAAAGCACAGCAACTGGTATGATGTGGTCAATTATATTTCTTACACAGCATCCTGATATCTTGAAAAAAGCAAAGGTAATGAAGCTGACTTCAAGCACAAGTATAGTTGGCTAGTCTTAATTTTATGAAAAGCTTTGAACAATTAAGGGAAAAATGTTTATCCTTTTAAATGACACAACTTATATCCTCTCACTCTCACAAAGAGGTGGGACCCACAACTTATCTAATGTTCATCGAAACGACGTCGTTTTGAGACGGAAATCATGATATTTTTGTAACTTTAATTTATTTCAAGATTATAATAGTCTTTAATTTTCTAAATTTTAAATTTTTCATCCTCAAAACGACGTCATTTTGATGAACATTAAACAAAGTTGTCTAAAATAACATCAAAAATCTTTTTCCCAACATTTAAATGCAGATATACTTTGCAAAAAAATTAATAGAGCTAAAGAAAGAATTTAACACAAAAATTAAACATGCAGGTGCCGATATGGCAATATATACAGTACGCAAATTGAGCAAGACTCTGATTAATTTAAAAATAGTAACGACTAAGTTTATTTAATTATTCTTACTAGTAGTTTCTTATACAATTTGACATTATAAATGTGTTCCCTTATTAGAAATTGTGTTACGGTTACATGGATTGTTACTGCATAATCGTTCTTAATGCTTATATATAATAGGTAATCAATCTTGGTTTATATATTGTAGGAAGAGCAGGAAGAAATCATGAAGACAAGACCACCCTCGCAGAAACAATTAAGTCTGAAGGAAATTAAGCAAATGGTTTTCCTTTCTCAGGTATATTAGGAAAATACATAAAACACTTATAATACATTGCAAAGAAGATTTTATTTGGAACTGAAAAGAAAATATCAAAAAAGTGAGAAGACAATGTATCTTGTTATTCTTTGCAGATAATAGATGAAACGTTGCGTCGTATCAATATTTCCTTTTCAACTTTTCGAGCTGCAACTTCGGACGTGAGCATCAATGGTTGTTCATTTTTTTTAACAACAAATAAACTCTTTAGCTATCTTCAATTATTCAAGGAGAGTAAAAACATTTATATATCATCTGTACAATATTTTCAGGTTATATCATACCGAAAGGATGGAGAGTGTTGAATTGGGCAAGTACTATTCATAATGATCCTAAATATTACCCAAATCCTGAAGAGTTTAATCCATCGAGATGGGATGTAAGTTATATTAATATATAAACTATTCTTGATAATTTTGGACAATCTATGAGCTTTTTCTTTTCTTGTGAAAATAATTATATGGGAAAAGTATTTGTCCTTTTAAATGTCAGAGAATATAATATAAATCATTAAAAATGCCCTCACCCTCTACCTTAAGGTTTTGGGTTGAAGTGGTTCTTTAACATGATATTAGTGCTTCAGTGATCATGAGGTCACGAGTTCGATCATCATCGCCCCACTTTCAGGTGGAATTAAGAAAAGCACACCAAAAAATGGACTTGTGCAGCACAAGGCAGACCAATAATGGACTTATGTCGTATTCACGTTTCAAGCTCAAAGGGCTCTTGCGTGAGGGCACGAGGGGGTGTGTTAGAAAATATAATATAATTCATTAAAAATGCCCTCACCCTCTGCTTAAGGTTTTGGGTTGAAGTGATTCTTTAACATTAAATAACATAATTTGTGTCATTTTACTCTCATAAAGAGGTGTGACTCACACCTTTATATTTTTTTTTCTCCAGTTTCTCTCATTCTTTATCTATTTCTTTCTCTCACTTAAAATAATACAACTTTACATTATTTAAAATGGTATACAATTTTCCCTAATTATATATGTGCAGGATTACAATACCAAAGCAGGAACATTCCTTCCTTTTGGAGCAGGAAGTCGGCTCTGTCCTGGACGTGACCTGGTTAAACTTGAAATTTCGATATTTGTACATTATTTCCTCCTTAATTACAAGTAAGGACTATTTATTTGTCACTCTTTCTTTTATCAAATGGTTTAGATCCTTCACGTTACTCTACATACTGAAAGTCCCTTTGACGAGAAGGATATATTGATCGGAATATTTTCATTTATTTTTCTTTATGAAGAGTTTTTTTGGAATGGTTTGAAATTGTTCTTTATTATTTATACTAATTTATTTATTTTATAGGTTGGAGCGAATAAATCCAGAATGTCCTATAACAAATTGGCCAGGACCTAAGCATATAGACAACTGTCTCGCTAAGGTGATAAAAGTTTCCGGTGCTTAGTTGTGCAAACTAAAGTTCTTAAGCCACGTGGTTGTAGATAAACCTTTGACTATGCATCTGTGATCGCCCTTGTTTAATTTTTTTTTTTTTTTGGTACATGTCGTTGTTTAAATTAATAATATATATTTGCGAATCAACCTTGCTTTTTATTGTATTGTTGCATTGTACGAAGAAGGGATCATCCACGGGAAAAGTCTATAAAAAATGTGACTAAACAGAAAGTTGGAATTTCATAAAAGAGTAAAGGTTTCTCTGATTTCAATTCTCAAAAACAGTTTTTAAAATAATAAAGTAAAAAAATCTCTGTTTGGAAGTGATTGTTTTATAAATAAAAAAACCAAAACAACCTCAAGATGTTCTCCATAGGTGCTTTTTCTTTTTCTTTTTTTAGCCTGTGGTAAATTCGTAAATAATAGGATTCATTAATGGCAATTTTGTAAATATGAGAACTCAAGGATATAACTTTATGGTGGCATTTTGGTAATTCTAAAACTTAATCAATGGCATTTTTGTAAATAACTACAATTTCTTTATAACTTTAATTTTATTTTTTTGGAGAAAATCATAACTTTAATTTAACTACACTCAAACAAGATTTTTTTATTTTTTACTCTCAAAATCAATTTTTAAAATTCATATTCAAAACAGTTTTTGAAAACAAAAAAACTAAAACACTTTCAAACACACCCTATCTCTTATCAAAATAAAAAATTCAACTCCTGGAATAAGGGCCATAAATACCCTTTATAGACTAATTACAAATTGATCTAAAATTCAAAAATCTAAAATCCTAAAAATAAGAAAATTTCCTAACATAAATATAACGGTAACTAACTTTCAAAAATAAATAAATAATTACAATTAAATCATTTAAAACACGTCCCAAATCTTACATCTCAAATCATGTCAAATGTGTTACTTTTCTTTTCTTGTCAAACAAATCGCAATCATATCTTCTTCTTCATTTGGACTTAGATTTGATTCTAATTTGTTATTTCTCGAATTACTGCTTCTTTTAACAATTAGACCATATTTATTGTGCCACAATTTTGGTTAACTCTAGGCTTCCTGAATCAATGGTTGGGCCATGTGCAATGGGCCAACTGTAAGTGCATCATTCTTCCCTGCTAGGAAAAGATTCGTCCTTGAATCTTCTTTTTCTTCACTAATCTCAATCACTTTAGGTAGAAGCTCAAATGACAATTCTTCCTCGATTAAATCTCCATTATCTAATTTCCCATTAGATTTATTAGAAGATAAATAATCATCATAAATCAGAAAAATCATCATAAATTGGATAATTATTGTAAATTGGATAATCATCATAAATTAGATTATCATCATAGATCGGATAATCATAATAAACTGGATTAGGATCATAGACTTCAAAGCTCATTTGTATCTCGATATATTGAAAATGGACTGATTTCCAGGTCATATTTCCCAAATTTGTCCCTGGTTTAGAATCCCCAAGAGATTGAAGTTGTAATAGCCCGTGTTAACCCGGATTGTTAACACACTATCGTATTAAGCCACGCTTAATTAAAATGCGGAATAACTTTTTCTTTAGTTCAATTATGACGTCATTAAACTTAACCAACTTGATTACTTAATCCATTTCATAAAATACTGTCTGTATGTACATTGCAAGACATCTAACTGGAATACCTCATATATAAATAATAAGTGAGTATCTAAAACCACAAGACTACAACACGTAGCCTGGGTCAAAATCCTGATATTTTAATTACAACAGCAATTTAAAGACAATAATCAAACCATGTGGCATGGACAAACCCCATGCTCACCAAATAAGGCAACAATGCCCAATCAACAGTCTCAACATAATAATATAAATAAAGCGGAAAACATAACAGCAGTCAGCATATCATCATATCAGCTCAGCTCTGGCCTCCTGCCACCTGAGCCCTCAACATTACCTGATCCTGAAATAAGCGTCCCCAAACGTGGGGTGAGATCTCTAACAAGAAATCTCAGTAACACAAGGGTGTCCTCAAGGAGTCTCCACCCCAAGCTCACTTACATGTGTAATATAAGTTCAAAAACAGTATTTACAATATAAGTTCCAAAATCATGCGATGCAGCAATTAATCATGCCATGTGTGTTTATCGAATCTACTGGCCAGAGAAATGTAGGAATACGTCTATGCCTACATGAGTACATGGATACTACCTGCACCTCACCCACAGCTTCGCCATCTTGTATGTACTACATACTCAGGCTTACCGTCTAGGTGGACACCACATGCATCTCATAAAAGCTCATTGCATATAATAGTTCAACAGCATTTCCAAAACAATAAAGCATGTAACACAGCATGCATAAACCCATCCCCATGGGACATGGTGGAACAACAAAATGGCTAAACCGAGGACACGAAAGCTTACCTTGCAAGCTAGCTATCCAAGCCAAGAGTCCAACCACTCACAAGTCCACAAACAGCAGTATCACAATCTGATATGGACCAATAATACATCAATATTAATGCATCACAAGCATACAACTTAAAGACTACGCCTTTCCTTTACGTTTTACGTCTTAAGGCTTCCCACCAAGCCATAAGCCCTTAATCACATGATTCTGACTTAGTTCATTAATTACAGAAGTTCAACTTCCTTAAACTTGGGTCCACACACCCACTAGCTTACTGTTTACACAGCACGGCTATTGTTCTGTGAGAACCCAGGATATCCGGATATCAGAAGGGACATATCCGGATATGCCATATCCGGATATCACACTGGACATATCCGGATATTCCATATCCGGATACCCAGATCCATATCCGGATATCAATATCCGGATACCATATCCGGATACTGATATCCGGATATCTGTTCGACAAATATCCGGATATCTCACGACAGAATGCAGTTTCTGCATTTCGTGAATATCCATCCCAAAGATCCAACTTTTAACACATGTACACGTTAAAGGATCCATTTTTAAGCATATACAAATTCACTTAGGTGTTGGTTACTTCATTTTAACCTTTTACATGCCAAGACACCAACTTTAAGCATTAAACTTAAGATCAAAGGTGTAGGAAACTTACCCCAAGCTTAAAACAGAGCAAGGTGTGCTCTTGGAGCTCTCCCAAGACACTTCAAACTCAGCCACACAATGTTGTACGAAAATGCACACCAAGATGAGTCCTTTCTTCTTAAAGGTGGCTTCTTGGATCACTCACAACCAAGAAGAAACTCACAACTCTCACACAACACCAACTCAGCCTCACACCTCAACCAAAACAGCCTTCTCAACTCAGAATGAGACCAACAATGTAATCTCAAGGCTCACTCTCACCCTCACAAGTGTTTAAAGTGATGGAACAAGCATGAAAGGTGATAATCTAGGCCAAAAGAAGAAGAAGAAGAGCAAAGGAAGCACAAAGGATGAAGGAGAGCCAATGGAACAGTGTTTTCCACTCTCAGCTGCAGCCTCCACGTATGATATGGTGTTCCTAGGGTTTTGTGCCCTCTTAATGTGTCTATTTATAGACACAAGCCACTAATCGCGCAATATTAGCCTTAATAGCAAAGTAAAAGATCTTGATCTCAAACTTCGGATTCTAGACCTACGCATTTTTCTAAGATTTTTCATATTTTTATTTTATTTTTCGGAGCACCTTTCCGGTACGCGCTTTTCCATAGCCAGTATCAGTTCTGGCATCAGATTACGTCATTTTGACTTGAAACTTGTTTTACAAGTCCTACATAATATTCTAGTAATTATCATGCATTCGTTATAATTTTCCGGGATACTTTTCCGGTACGCATTTATACCGAGTAGCAGAACTGGTATCTGCGCTTTTCTTCCGAAAAGCGACTTTCAGCATTTTTACTCACTCAATATAATTATTTAAGCCCAATATTAATTATTAGGGTCAATTATGGAATTATTTCCTAATTATCATAATTAATTTACTAATTACCTTAATTAGCGGTGCGGGTTCTTACATTCACCCCACCTTTTTAAGGATTTTGTCCTCAAAATCAGAAACATACTTGTCTCGAAAGTCGGGATATTGCCGGAGAAGCTCATCCTCTCGCTCCCACGTGCATTCCTCGGGACTACGCCCAGTCCACTGTACCTTGACCATCGAAATGATCTTGCTTCTAAGCTGTTTCTCGCCTCGATCGAGAATCTTGAGTGGTCCGACGGGAGTCTTTAGGTTCTCCTGAACCTCCACATCATCCGGCTGCACCACGTGCGAAGGATCTGCTATGTACTTCCGAAGCTGAGACACGTGAAACACGTCGTGGATGTTGGCTAAGTTCGGAGGTAAGGCGAGTCGATAGACAACTGGTCCTACTCTACCAAGGATCTGGTAGGGCCCAATGAATCGCGGGCTCAACTTCCTCACTCCGAGTGCCCGTCCAACACCGGTGACAGGTGAAAGTTTCACAAACACGTGCTCACCCTCACTGAACTCCAGTGGTCGATGCTTGACATCATAGTAGCTTTTCTGACGATTCTGCGCCTGCTTCAACTTTTCCCTGATCATCTGGATCTGTAGGGTAGTATCTTGGACAAAGTCCAAGCCAAATAACTCTTTATCTCCAACCTCAGACCAGCAGGTAGGACTCCGACACCTCCTACCATACAGCGCCTCGTAGGGTGCCATGCCCAGACTAGCATGAAAACTGTTGTTGTACGAGAATTCAACCAACGGAAGGTACCTATCCCATGCAGAACCCTGCTCCAACGTGCAAGCTCTCAGCATGTCCTCCAATGTCTGGATGGTCCGCTCAGTCTGTCCGTCAGTCTGAGGGTGATAGGCGGTACTCAATCTCAACTGCGTACCAAAAGCCTCCTGCAGCGCCTCCCAGAACCGAGATGTGAACTTCGGGTCCCTATCACTGATGATACTCTCGGGCACCCCGTGAAGCCTCACAATCTCGCGGACATAAAGTTTGGCCAACTGCTCGGTAGTGAAGCTCACCTTCACTGGAAGAAAATGGGCAGACTTGGTCAATCTGTCCACAATGACCCAGATAGAGTCACAACCAGCCTGAGTTTTAGGCAATCCCACCACGAAGTCCATGGAAATACTCTCCCACTTCCATTGTGGAATCTCAAGAGGTTGAAGTTTACCAGACGGTTTCTGGTGCTCGATCTTCACTTTCTGACAAATCAGACACTTGGACACGTAGACCGCTATGTCCTTCTTCATGCCCGGCCACCAAAAATTTCTCTTTAAGTCCTGGTACATTTTTGTGGCACCAGGGTGGATAGTAAACCGGCCCTTATGAGCCTCTGTCATAACCTCTTCGGTCAATGGCCCTCGAGGAATAACAATCCTCTTCTGGAACAGCAGCAATCCGTCCTCGTTCCAAGACACACCGTCCTGGTTCTTCACATAATCAAGGCACTCTCTTTGCACTTGCGCCTCTTTAATCTTTTCCATCAGCTCATTAATCACTTCTGCTGTTTCCATTTCGAGCAGTGCGCCCCCAAATAAGGAGTTCACTCTCAAGTCTCTGAATTTCTCGATCACCTCGTAGTCGTTCATCATTAAGCTGGATAAGCTCACGGATTTCCGACTCAAAGCATCAGCTACCACATTGGCCTTGCCAGGATGGTACCTCAACTCAAAGTCGTAGTCCTTCAAGAACTCCATCCATCTTCGCCGTCTCATGTTCAACTCCTTCTGGTCAAACAGATACTTCAGGCTCTTGTGATCACTGAATACAGCAAATTTCATGCCAAACAGGTAATGCCTCCAAATCTTGAAAGCAAAAACAATGGCTGCCAACTCCAAGTCGTGAGTCGGGTAGTTCTCCTCATGAGGTTTCAACTGTCTTGAAGCATAGGCAACAGCTTTCCCTTTCTGCATCAGCACACAGCCTAACCCCTTTCCAGAAGCATCGCAGTATAACCCAAATTGTTCCGCAGGATCAGGAAGGACTAACACAGGAGCAGTAGTCAGTCTCTCCTTCAACTCCTGGAAATACTCCTCACACTCATGTGTCCACACGAATGGAGTCTCCTTTCGGGTAAGGCGAGTCATCGGTAGCACCATCTTGGAGAATCCCTCTATGAACCTCCGATAGTAGCCTGCCAAACCCAAGAAGCTCCTCACTTCTGTAACTGTCTTGGGCCTCTCCCAGTCCATCACGACCTCAATCTTGTTAGGATCAACTGCAACTCCATTAGCAGAAATCACATGACCCAGAAATTTCACCGCCTTGAGCCAAAACTCGCATTTCGACGGCTTAGCATATAGTTTTTTCTCTTTCAGCACTTGCAACACAATCTTCAAGTGCTCAGTATGCTCCTCCTCCGTCTTGGAGTAAATCAAGATGTCGTCAATGAAGACAATCACAAACTGATCCAGGTACGGCTGGAAAATCCTGTTCATGTAGTCCATGAACACTGCGGGTGCATTGGTGAGTCCAAACGAGATCACCAAGTACTCGTAGTGCCCGTACCTCGAGCGAAACGCTGTCTTTGGGACATCCTCCGGCTTTACCCGTATCTGATGGTAACCGGACCGGAGATCAATCTTGGAATACACGCAAGCACCCCTGAGTTGATCCAGCAAATCATCAATGCGTGGAAGAGGATACTTGTTCTTGATTGTCACCTTGTTCAACTGTCTGTAGTCGGTGCACAACCGCATGGTCCCATCTTTCTTTTTCACAAAAATGACCGGTGCTCCCCAGGGAGACACACTCGGCCGAATAAAATCTTTCGCTGAAAGCTCCTCAATATGCTTCTTCAGCTCCGCCAACTCTGGTGGCGACATCCGGTATGGAGCCAACGAGATAGGCCCCACACCAGGCAATAAATCTATGGAGAACTCTATCTCCCTCTGTGGTGGAAACTCAGGAATCTCCTCAGGAAACACCTCGAGGAATTCCCTCACCACAGGAATGCCAGTGAGATCCTCCTGTGTCCCACTCACCAAACCTCCCAACATGACATAGCCAAATGCCCCTGCTCTCAAGGCCCTCCTCGCCTGCAGGACTGAAATGAACGGTGAGGAACTGGCTGTGGACCCACCCGGAGACATCACCACTTTCTTGGCACAACAATCAATCATTGCACAGTTTCTGGACAACCAATCCATGCCCAGAATAATCTCAAGGTTGGCCATCGGCAATCCTATCAGATCTACCGAGAAGTCACAGCCATCCCACTGAAACGCTACATCGCGATGAACAGTGGAGGTCAAACATTTTTCTCCGGTGGCGGTGGTCACCCGCATCGATGGAGAAAGCACATCACTGGGCAACTCAAGCCCCACAGCAATAGGGGTAGCAACAAAAGAGTGCGTTGCCCCGGAATCAAATAACACATCAACAGCTGAACCACCAATGGTAACAGTACCTCTGACCAGGTTCGGAGCTCTGTCCGACTGCTGACGATCCAACGTATACACACGCCCCGTAGTAGGTGGCACTGCTGGTGCCCCAGTAGGAACCATCTGCAATGGCACACCCTGCACTGCAGCAACTCTCGCCGTTGGGCAATCTCTGGAATAGTGGCCCTCCTTGCCACACTGGAAGCATATCAGCTGCCCGGTAGAACACGGCCCAAAATGTGACTTCCTGCATCCCGAACATCTGGGAGCAGGAGGTCTAGCGGCGTTCCCCTGAGTAGCAGTCTTTCTAAACTGATTTGGCGCTTGCTTAGCCGCCATCTGCTTGCCCTTGCCCTTGTTTGTAAAATTTTTGTTCTTCCAGGGAGTGAAACCGCCGGTACCCTGTGGCACCTCCATCTTGGCCTTCTTGGCCTTACTCGTGCTGTAGAAGTCCTCATTATCACGACACTGCTGGACCAGTGTCCCAAAATCTCTGGAAGCAGACCCAGCTAAGTAACCAGCAATATCCTCACTAAGTCCCCTGCGGAACTTAGCAGCCAAGAATGTAGGAGTAGGCCTCGCCATCCTGAAGTGTGAAAACTTCACCAGCTCATTAAACTTGGCCAGGTACTCGTCGACAGACAACGAGCCCTGAACCAACCGGTCAAACTCCCCCTGCTTCCTCTCCTGTGAGTCATAAGGGAAGTACTGACCCATAAAGCCTCTCCTCGAAGAATGGCCACGTCATCACATGGCCCTGCATCTCGTAGACCTGAGAAAGATTGGTCCACCACTCATGGGCCTCGCCCTCCAGCATATAAGTGGCGAACAACAGCTTCTGCGGATCGGTGCACTGCATGATCCGGAAAATCTTGTCTAGCGCCTGAAGCCATCTAGCAGCAGCAATGGGATCATACGATCCGTCGAATGAAGGTGGCTTATGCTTGCGGAAAGCATTCAGCCGGCGATCGATCTCGTCACGATCCTCAGCAAGTACGGGGATAGTCTGCATAGCCCCCGTCAATTGACTACCCTCACCCATCTGGCTCTGGGTGTCCTCCTGTTGACTCGGCGGAGGTGGAGGCGGTGGCGGCGGTGGAGGTGGTGGAGGACCCTGGCCAGCAGCAGGACCAGCCCTCAACTCCTCCAACATGACCCTCATCATAGTCATGTTGGCCATCCGGTTCTCCTCCGGAACCTCTGCCGTGGTTTGCCGGTTCGCATCTCGAATAGCGTCCAGCATCGCCCGGGTCGCCAGCCTCGTGGCTTCCTGGTCGGCTAGTCGGGCCGCCTGCATCTCAGCCAATGCAGCCAGGATAGGATCCGATTGATCCTCGCTCGTACTCGTGTTCTCCTTGGTGGCACCATGACTCTGCACAAGTTACACACAAGAATGAGTTTGATCAGGCCCACGCCATGTGGTCACATATGCATTATCATAACCCACACCAATCAGAGAGAACACAAAGTAGACACGCAACGACACATCCTAAGTTATTGCAATACATACAGGCTTTTCCCTAGAAAGTGCTCTGATACCATAAAATGTAACAGCCCGTGTTAACCCGGATTGTTAACACACTATCGTATTAAGCCACGCTTAATTAAAATGCGGAATAACTTTTTCTTTAGTTCGAATTATGACGTCATTAAACTTAACCAACTTGATTACTTAATCCATTTCATAAAATACTGCGGGATGTACATTGCAAGACATCTAACTGGAAGCAAGGACCATGCTTGAACCAAAGAACAGGACATA
>JAVKPL010006534.1:0-26754 GCA_032173675.1 Gastrolobium villosum | reverse complement strand
AAAGTGGCTGATCATCTCTCTAGAATCCAGGCAAAAGAACTACAAGATAGTTCAGAAAAAGAAATCAATGATTATTTTCCTGATGAGAAGGTGATGGCAGTCTTTGTTCCTCCATGGTTCGCAGATTTTGCCAACTACAAAGTGGTAAGAGAGTATTTCCAATGTGCTTATGGGATCCTTCGCAGATGTGTTCCGGAGTTTGAAGTGGGCCAGATTTTATGGCATTGCCATTCTTCTAACTATGGAGGCCATTTTGGGGGCAATAGAACCGCGCAGAAGGTTTTGCAAAGCGGTTACTACTGGCCAACACTTTTTAAGGATGCAAGAGATTGCGTAGAAAAATGTGATAAATGTCAGAGGACAGGAAATATCTCACGAAAGGATGAGATGCCTCTGAATAATATTTTAGAGGTGGAACTATTTGATGTTTGGGGCATTGATTTTATGGGTCCATTTCCATCTTCTTATTCTAACCAATATATCCTTGTGGCTGTGGATTATGTCTCTAAGTGGGTAGAAGCTGCTGCTCTTCCCACTAATGATGCTAAGGTGGTTGTAAATTTTCTAAGGAAAAATATTTTTACAAGGTTTGGAGTGCCTCGAGCTATCATTAGTGATGGGGGTACTCACTTTTGTAACAGACATTTTGAGGGTTTGTTGGATAAATATGGAGTGAGACACAGGATAGCCACACCATATCATCCTCAAACTAGTGGGCAAGTGGAAGTCTCCAATAGGGAGATAAAAAGAATCCTAGAAAAGACAGTAGGGATTTCTAGGAAAGATTGGGCCAAAAAGCTTGATGATGCACTTTGGGCATACAGGACTGCATTCAAAACTCCAATCGGCATGTCACCTTATCAGTTGGTGTATGGCAAACCTTGTCATTTACCAGTGGAGTTAGAACACAAAGCTTTGTGGGCCACAAGGTTTTTAAATTTTGAACTATCCGGAGCCCAAAAGAAGAGAATATTGCAGCTAAATGAGCTAGATGAGTTCAGAAGAACTGCTTATGAAAGTGCACAAATTTATAAAGAAAAGACAAAGCAGTGGCATGATAGCAGGATCAAGCACAAAGAGTTTGCACCTGGTCAACAGGTATTATTGTACAATTCTCGATTGAAGTTGTTTCCAGGAAAACTTAAATCTCGTTGGTCTGGTCCCTTTATAGTGAAGAATATATTTCCATATGGCACCATTGAAATCTCTCCCCTGAATGATGAGAGATCCTTTAAAGTAAATGGAAATCGGCTCAAGTTTTACTATGGAGAACCTGTGAATAGAGAGATAATTTCTGTCTCTTTAACTTCACCCGATTAAACATGGTTCCAGTCAGGCTCGTGACATTAAACAAGCGCTTACTGGAGGCAACCCAGTGGACATCATTATATGTAATAATAATAAAAAAAAAGGTTAAGTCCACGCTGATAGCGTGGTTCCCACGCTAGCAGCGTGGACTAGCAGAAAACGACAGTGAGTACCGCGCTGAGAGCGCGAGATCCGCGCCATCAGCGCGGTAAGTGAAAAAAGGCCAGAGAGAACCGTGCTCACAGCGCGGGAATGGCGCTGTAAGAGCGGGAGTCGCGTCCAATTTTTTTTTAAAAAGGGGGAAACCCTAGTTTCCCCCATTTCCCCCTCTCTCTCTCCGCCACCACCCCCCCCCTCTTCCCTTTCCCCTTCTTCTTTGTCATTCTCCCTCCCCATTTTCTTTTCTTCTCCCACTTCCCTCATCACCACCATCTTCCTCTCCATTTTTCTTTCCTTCTCACACTCACACACATTTCCCTCACTACCCATCCCCCATATTTTGTTCCCCCATTCAACCCCACATCTCCCTCAACCATTGAAGGGTTAGGGTTAGGGTTCTAACAACTTAGGGATTCATCACTACACATAAAACGTGGTAGATTTTTTTTGTTCCTTCTTCAAATGGCAGGAGACAAGGTAAGTGTTCAACCTTTTGTTTTTAAATTTGAAATACTATTTGTTGATAGAATGATGATGATGGGTTTTGGATGATGCATGCTAAGTGTTTGACGAAATGATTGAGTTAGAATTTTTTTTTTTCTTCCAAATGCTCATGAAAAATGAGATGAGTGGATGATGGTTAACATATTTTGCCTATACAAAAATAGTAATGCATGCTAGGTATTTTGACCTTCAAAAAATTCAATTACCTAAAGTATGAATGTACACATGCCACTGTTGCGATCCTATTTTCGTACTCATACCATGTCTTTGCTGTAATATTGGTGTCCGAAATTTAATGCTATTTTGGTCTGCCTTATTATTACTGGTATGTAATATAATGAGATGATTGGGCTGAGTACAATGTTGACCTACCATATGCATGAAATAAATCTGGGAATTGTCATTGGTTGTCTCCTATTGTGGATTTTAATGCTGTCCATATTTGTATGCTATCTGTATTGGAACTTTTCTGAATGCAGCAAAAGAAGGTCGGCAAAAAGCCCACAGGTGCAGCTGGCACCAAAAGACAAAGAGCCCCTGCTCTGGTAGATTTTGATGGTAACCGGTTTCTGAATCCGGAAGCCCAAGACCGGTACCACAACTGGTTTTTAAGGAAGAAGATCATACAGGAACGAAGGATAAGCAGTCTCCTGGCGGATGACTGTCCGGTGAGCATTACGATTCAGAGGAGGAAATGGAACAAGTTGGTACAACTTCCAAGGGCAAGCTGCAGCACCATATTGCGCGAATTCTGTGCCAATGCTGACAAGGACACAGTGGACAGAACAAGAAAAAGTTGGGTCAGGGGGAAAGAAGTATCTTTTACAGCCTTCCAAATAGAGAGGTTGCTGAACACCTCTTGGGAAGCGACCCAATCTTGTTTCTTTACAGACACATTCAACAGGATGCAGCCTGTTGAAGGATTGTATAGGGAAGAAATGCCAGCTTTGGCTACCACTATTCGGGAAGGCATCACTCAGCCATATTCTGCCTGGAAACCCAAACAAGGCCAGCCAGAGGTGCCAGAAAAATTGGATAGGCTGGACCTCAATGAAGAAGCAATTTTCTGGCACTCCTTCATCAATTCCACCATCATAGCTTCTACTAATTTAAGTGATGTCAATGTGGAAAGGGCAGTATTGCTATATACTCTGCTGGGAGATTACAATCTGCATATTGGGGCTATTCTGTCTGATAGAATAGCCCACATCATTACTCATGGGAGGTTAGATTTTAGTCTGGCTCACTGCTCCCTCATTGAGCAGCTTTGCATACAAGCAGGGGTAGAAATACCAGATGATGAGCCCAGAGATGTAAAGACAAAAGCAGATCTAACACAAAATCAGTATAATGAAATGCAGAAGGAGTCCAGAAGGCAAGCTATCTGGAAAGCATCTGGCGGTGCTGTTCCACCACCTGCCCCAGTCTCAGCACCATCTACATCTACTGACTCTCAGTTGCTTCAGCAGTTGCTAGTTCAGAACAACTACATGATGAGCATGTTGGAGAGACTGTGCTTGGATAGGGGAATTGACACAGCTGGATTAATGGGTCAAGTTCCACCTAGTACACAGGCGGGTCCATCTATGCCTTCCACTACTGCAGATGATGATACCCTCGGTGATTTTGAGGCTGATGAGTTTATGGATGACATCTGAGTTTACTCTTCCAGTGTCATTTAATGCATTTTTTTTTAATTTTCTTGAAACAATTTAGTTTTACATTTTGCAAACAGGGTTGAACAAAGTTAAGGTTGCTGAAATTGTAATTTGGTTTACATTTTCTTGATTATTTTGCTTTGGATATTAACAAGTATGTGTGTACTCCATCTGGCAGCCTACGCTATAATCTAGATTAGTTTGTTGCTGAGGACAGCAACATTCTAAATCTGGGAATTATCGCATACATGCTGAATGCAAGATTGCAAGGTTGATGAATATGGTGGAACTACACCATACACCATGAAAAGGAAGTCTTGTATTGAAAAAGAAAAAAATTCTCAGGTTCAAATATGCTTGATTAAATTCTGGATGCATAAACTGCTAGCATGATATTGTATAGGCAATTTCTTTCAACTAGTATGTCTGAATTTCTAGGCTTGAATGATTAATAAATGCCTAAATGATTATTTTGGAAATCTAGTTTGACATCATAGCTAGTGAGTTTTTGTGCCCAAACACTTATTTTGAGAGACTTCACTTTGATAACATTCTAGAACTTGCTCTGTTTCTCTGAGATGCATGCTATGATTGAAATGATTAAGGAAAATTTTATTCTGTTAACCATGGCCAAATAACCTACATAAATAAATCTTTCCATTGCTAACCCCTTTGAGCCTGAAGCCTTTTGTTCATACTTCCTGTTGAGTGCTTAGCCATATTCCTATTGTCTTACCTTAATTGAGATTGAATCACTGAGGTTTTTGAAATAGAACAAAGAAATTGAGGTAAGCTCCACAGAGGTCAATGTAAAAGGCGACTGAATTGTGCCCTTAAAATAAAAAGAAAAAGCAAAAGGAAAAAGGGTGAATATAAAGAAAATGTGGCTGAAGGAATTAATTCCCGAAATTCTGTGGGAACATTAGTGGAGCAAAACAAATGAGTTGAAGGTGTTAAAAATGAAATACTATCAATTTTTCAATCTCATTGTTGCTTGAGCTACTATCCATAAAATCCTACCCTTTAGCCTGGCCAAGTTACAACCTATGAAGTCCTTTTGATCAATTGTGCATGTGTTAATGTTCCTCATCTTTAGGAACTTGAGAATATGAGCAAGTTTATGATAATGTTGTTGCTGTGATAGATTGAGTGATTGTCATTTCCCCAAACACTTGAGTATTGAGCATTACTTGATTATCTGGGTGAGGGGTGTGCAAACTAGATTCTAATCTTTTCATGAAAGGCATTGTTAAAAATTCTTCGCATTGATTCAAGCATGCTTAGTGTGATAATCTGTTGGCTGTACAATGTTATGTTGGATTAATCTGTTTCCTGGATTTAGTCTTGTACATTGCTAGGGACAGCAAAGTTCAAATCTGGGAATTATTTGATATGCGATCAGCATATAGGAAATTACAAGGCAAAAAGAAGAAGAAAATGACTCAATCAATGCAAGAAAGGCAGAGAAAAAGAGTAAAAACATCCAAAGTCTGAATATCAAGGAAGATACACAAAAGAAGGCAAAAACATTGCAAAAGAGACCTAGGTTCCCACGCTCACAGCGCGGGGATGGCGCTCTGAGCGTGGGAGGAGAAAAATTGACAGAAGATCCCGCGCTGAGAGCGCGAGATCCGCGCCATCAGCGCGGGAGAGCAAGAATTGGCAGAAACTCCCACGCTGACAGCGCGGGAGTGGCGCTGTCAGCGTGGGAAGCGCGAAAGGATGGGAATTCAAATTCACAAATTAGGTCAAAGTCTCTTATAAAAAGAGACTCAACCTTTGAAGGAAAAGACACATCAGAATAGACCACAAAACATAGAGAAACAGGTCCGGCTGAAGGAGGAAGGCGTTCTTCGCGTTCGTCATTCCGTTCTTGTAATCTTCTTTTATTTTCATTTTCAGTTGATGTTGAAATCAGATCAGCGATCATGATGTTGATTGGCTAGATCTATTTCTGTAGTCAGGGGCATGATCCCTTTGTGAACAATTGTTACAAGGATTGAATCATTATATGTATTGATTTTAATATATTTCATCTTTATCTTGCGCGTATTGATATTATTTCTGTTAGATCTGATCAACCTAATAGGGAATGATATTCTGGGGATCAGGGTTCGCAATAGGAATATTGGAATACTGATCCTGAAAGGGGATAAAGATGACTCTCCATGCATGTTCTAGGGATAGACTTGTATGGATTGCAGTCGTGGGATTTATCTACATAATGCTTATTTTCAGGCGGGATTACTAAGGGATTAGGGTTCCAACTGAAGTAAAGGGTTAGATCACCAAGGGATTGGGATCTAACTAATTATTTCTAAAAGATGATAATTTGTCTGAATTGTTAATTTCGATAAGTATTGTGAATCAATCCAAAGTAAAATTGGGAACAATTGGTGAATGTACCCTGGCTACAGTCTTCTTCATCACTTCTTCTACAAAAACATTTTCTTCATTTATTTTAAGTCTTTTTCATAAAAACCTAAAAACAAGTCTTTACATTTTTTAGTTACCATAGTGTGGAAACACAAATCGATTAATCTAAATTAAGAGGACTGGTTATAGTAGTAATTGTTTTCCAATCCCTGTGGAGACGATCTTATTTATCACTTTATTACTTGGAACGATCGGTGCACTTGCCGAGATCGCAACTCCTGAGGCTTTAGTGCTCGCCAATTTTGACAACACATCTGCTCTAACATTATCGTTTCTCCAAATGTGCTCCACTTGGACATCCTTAAATTCTTTCATCAACTCCTGTACCCTTGCCAAATATTTAATCATAATCTCCCCTTGAGCTTGGTATACTCCGCTAATTTGTGAAGTTGCCAATTGGGAATTGCTAAACACCTCTAGGAGTTCAGCTCCGAGCTCCTTTGCTAAAACTAACCCGGCAATCATTGCTTCATACTCTGCATGATTATTACTCGTGGGAAACTCCAATGCCAGCGAATGTTCTACGGCCACTCCGGGTTTTCTATTATAACCCCAACCCCACTGCCTCTTTTGTTGGACGACCCGTCTACAAATAACTTCCACCAACCGTTTTCTTGCTTCCCTCCGAGTTGTGTCATCTTTACCACGAAATCGGCTAAAGCTTGTGCTTTGATCGCGTTACGCGCTTCAAAGTGAATACCAAATTCAGATAACTCCACTGCCCATGCTACCATTCGACCTGCGAGGTCTGGCTTATGTAACATTTGCCTTATTGGCTGATTAGTCCGAACAACCACGTGGTGACATTGGAAATACTGACGAAGCCTCCTTGCTGTAATCAACAGTGTAAATGCAACCTTTTCCACATGTTGATATCTTGTTTCTTCTCCTTGTAACACCTTGCTTATAAAGTATACCGGTTGTTGTTTCCCATCTTTTCCTTCTCGGACGAGAACTGAACTGACTGCCTCCTGTGAAATAGATAAATATAAATATAACACTTCACCTGGTTCTAGCTTGCCTAGGATTGGCGGCGAAGCCAACATCTCCTTGAAGCGCTGAAATGCTGCTTCACATTCCTCTGTCCATGCAAAATTACTTCCCTTTTTTAGAAGTTGAAATAGTGGCAAAGACACCGGTGCAGACTTGGCCAAAAATCTGGACAAAGCTGTTACTCGCCTGTTCAACTTTTGGACCTCTTTAATATTCTCTGGGCTTTTCATTTCCATCACTGCTCTACACTTGTCCAGTTAGCTTCAATTCCCCTTTCTGTTAATAGGAAACACAAAAACTTTCCGGCTGGAACTCCGAAAGCGCACTTACTCGGGTTTAAGCGCATATTATGCTTCCTGACCTGCTCAAACACCTCCTGCAAGTCTCCTAAATGTGTCTTACCGTCCCCCGACTTCACAATCATATCATCCTTGTACACCTCCAACATTCTACCCATTTGTGCCTTAAATACTTTGTTCATCATCCTCATGTACGTTGCTCCTGCATTCTTCAATCCAAATGACATGACATTATAACAATACACTGCATTTTCAGTTATGAACGCTATTTTTTCTTGATCTTCCTTCCATAACGGTATCTGATTATACCCGAAATATGCATCCATAAATGACAACACTTTGTACCCGGAGGCTCTATCGACTAAATGATCAATACTTGGTAATGGAAATGGGCCTTTAGGACAAACTTTATTCAAGTCTGTATAATCTGTACACATTCTCCACTTCCCATTCGGCTTCCTTATCAACACCAGGTTGGCTAGCCACATAGCATATTCTATTTCTCTAATAAACCCTGCTTCTAAAAGCTCTTGTGTCTTTTCTTCATTAGCCCTCCTCCTTTCTAAACAAAATCTCTGTTTCTTCTGAGCTACCGGCTCTACTACTGGAGTCATTGCCAAGCGATGACAAGATAATGTCAGATCCATAACGGGCATATGTGAAGGTTTCCATGCAAACAAATCAGCATTCTTTTTCAACAACTCCTTCAAACTCTCTGCCACCACGGGCTCCAACTCGGACCCCATCTTAGTACACTGCTGTGGAGATATCCCTAATTGGACTTCTTCCATAGCACCGGCGGGTTATGGCCTATCCGCCTTGTCTTCCTCCCGATGACACATCCCCACCACCATTACTTGTTCTTCTTTCTTTCCTTCCTCTTCTCCTTGTACATTTCCTTCTTTGGCTTGTTGTGCTGGCTCGACAATATTTTTCTCTTTACTTTCTTGCGAAACTCGTAGACTCATATTATAACAACTCCGAGCAATCACTTGGTTTGCCTTTATTGTAGCTACTGACTCATCTTTGGCCACAAATTTCAAAGCCAACTGATCAATCGACAAGAAGATCTTAAACTTCTTCATGAATGGCCGTCCCAAGATAACATTGTACGCCGAGCACAAATCTACTACCGCAAACGTCAAAGTGACAATTTTATGCGCAGGCGCCTTGCCTAAAACCATCCTCAACGGGATAAATCCCAATGGCTTAGTTTTATCTCATGTGAAAGCTAACAACTCGCTCCACATGGCTCCAACTAGTCATAATCTAAATCCATTCTTCTAAACGCATCCCAAAATATAATGTCCACCAAACTCCCAGGGTCTACCAGCACTCTATCAACGCGATAATTTGCTAGCAGCCCAAAAATGACTAAAGGATCATCGTGCTCTGGATCAATTATCTCATCATCCAAGTCATCAAAAACTACTTGTTTTCCTGTCTTCCTTCTTTCTTCCTTGAAACGCGGCTTATCTGAAATGGCCATGCACATCTTTAGATGCTTTTTCCGAGCATCACTCGACTTTCCCCCTCCTGCTCGCCCTCCGGCTATAGTACGTACATGACCCATCTGGACCGGATTGGGAGATGTTGGCTTTTGTTGTGGAATCTTACCTTCCCCCTAGTCTCTTCCTCCTGGCGGGCTCCGACTACGGTACGGTCGTTGGGATTTGCCCTCGTTATTACCATCTACGTCTCTTCTCACGTATTTCTGTAACTTCCCTTCTTTGATCAACCATTCAATGACGTTTTGTAAATTAAAATAGTCGTTCGTATAATGTCCGTATCCGCGATGGAATTCACACCATCTAGTCTTGTCTGGAAACTTTGACTGAATGGGTGGCGGCCTTGGTACATTTCTCATCTCTGCCGACATTACTTCTTTAAATATCTGGGCTCTAGACGTGTTCAATGGTGTGAACTCCATTCGATATGGCTCTCTGAATCTTTCTTCGACTAGCCGTGGTCGTCGCTCTTCAAACTGCCCTATTCCTGCTGGTCTCTCCGGCCTCCGACTTTGATTTGCTTCCCGAAAACCTTGTTCAATTTGCTTTTGAGAAGATTTAAATTCTTCCAAATCAATATACTTTCTGATTCTTTCAAACAAATCTTCCTTTGTAGCCGGACACTTTTTGGCTAACGAGTTTGCAATTCCTCCGGGTTGTAATCTAGTAATAAACAACAACAGATACGTCTGATTTTCTAACCCCTTAACCTATCTTGCTTCTGCCAGAGAACGTTCATAATAATCTCGCAACTTTTCTCCGGGCTTTTGTCTTACTCCGCACAAATTATGCGTTGTTTTAGGCTGGGGTCCGCAATGAGCAAACTGTTGCACGAACCATTGTGATAAGTCTACCTATCTTTCGATAGAGTTATCTGGTCAAGCCATAAACCACTCTAAAGCCTGTTTTCTTAAAAAAGTTTTCTTAAAAACACAGGAAATGTTCGACACAACAATGAATCTGATTCACCACACAAGGATATTGCTTCCCGGAACACTGTCACAAACTCCTTTGGGTTTGAACTTCCATCACACGCCTTCATGTCATTTGGTTTCTTAAACCAAACTGGGATTGGTTCCGCTCTAAGCCTCCCCGACAAAGGAGTTCCTGATGGCCTCTGATTAATAGGGGGCGCCAGAATCCCCTGTTGGGCTCCTCCGAGTTGTCCATTCCAACCGGGTACAGCCTGCTCCTGATTGGTCATTTGTCTATTGCCATAATGAGGACCAAAGCCTTATTCCTACCCTGGTCCGTAATGTTGATAACTCCAATTCCTAGGATTATGACTCACTTGTCGCCTTCCATCTCTTTGACCTTGATCTCTGCCCCAGTAATTATACTCGGTATCGTCTCGCGGAACCTCTCCTCTGCGATTGCCATAACTTCTTCCTCCTTCCGGCCTCCACCTTTGATAAGTTTCTTCATATCGTCCTCTATTTACCTCTCGTTCATCTCAACGAGTATAATCTTGACGGGCTCCCAAATACTGTTCTTCCTCCCATATCACCTCCTCTTCCACCTGTTCATCTTCCCTATTCTGATATTTCCTAGCTCGGCCCTTTCTCTGGGTATAATCATCAGGTATCCTTTCTCCTATCCGCAGATTTGTTCCTCGTCCTCTGCCTTGATAACCTCCTCTTTCTGGAGAACCCCTTGACTCTTGACAAGGTTGTCCTCTCCTCCCTTCATTTCTTCTATTTCCCCTCACCCATGGAGGTGATAAAGGAATATAACTAGGCAGAGGAGACAAAGAATCTCTTCCCCTGTTGGGTGATTGCTGCTCATTCTCTACAGGATGCATTTCCTCTGCCCCACGTCTCCTTTGCCCTCCTTCTAGATGTTGCCTATTCCTGTTATCCTCCACTAACTGAATCAAAGCTTCTCCAATGGTGTCCAGAGACCGACTCCTTCCGCTGGATCGAAAAGAATCTTCCTCTCCTAGGTATCCTCCGTCGTCTTCCGCTCCCTCATCATGGTAGTTGCTTGCCATGACTCAAGAAAATAAGTAGGAATCTTTTTACCTATTCCCACAGACGGCGCGAAATGTTCTGGATGAACATCTATATGGTTATGGTTTTTTCTTTCTACCTTCTGTTAGGCACCTATCCTTGGTATATATAGCTCTGTCTTAGGTAGTTATTCTAAACGTGGGTGGTTATCACCACCATCATGAAATCGTGGTAGGGCCCACCTTTGCCTCCACCATGTGGTTAACTTAACTGCTCATCTGAGTAAGGATCCTTCCGGGTTCCTTCAGGGATTATGCTCGGCTGAAGATACCTGGGTGTATGAAACCGGAACACCCGTATATATATTGCATGTAGTACAATTATTATGTCAGGGCAAGGATGCTTCCTAGGACCCATTTTTATTGTCTTTCTATTTGTCATTTCTTATTGGTAATAATTCTATTAGGTAATCAAATTGTTTATGTTTGTCACGCGTGAGGGGCTTTAGCTCGATGCATATAAAATGGGGTTTGAATTTTGTGACTCAAAACACAATTGAAACGAGGTGTTTAAATTGTGTTCCGTAATTATAATGAAAAGAAGACCGAAGAGATCCCCAAAAAAAAAATGATATACGCATCTATTTAGACCTGTTCGTGACAAACCAAAGCTTGTATGGAAAACCTGAGGCCATAGCGTGTAAGAGGATAGAAAGCAATCCAAAGATTCCAAACAATAACCGCATGACTGGGAGCTCTCGGTCTTGTTTAATTTGTTACCTGCAAATATATGTTCACGTTGGCATAAATTTATTGTCCTACGTTTGAGATCAGTAGAACTTTCTTTCCATTAAACATACAATTGCCGATGTTCCAATTCCTGAACCCCTGTGTTGTTTTACTTTAACCTGGATCTCTTGGAGCATGATAATTGGAAGTTCATAAGCACGGAATAACATACAAATTATACAGATTCAAATTAACAGTTGTTGTTGTCAAATTACAATGTCAGTCCCCTAGCCCTCAAAGGAGTTAGAATTACAATATCAAATTCAAAACACACAAATGAATTTATGTATATTTTAAAATAAATAATTTAAGAAAAAAGAGTTTAAATAAAAAGGTCATAAGAAAATTTTCCATCTTTTTTACATTCTAGAATTACATGTATTTTTGAAAAAAATTATGCAGATCTTTTTTAAATAAAAAAGTTTAAATAAATTTTTTTCCATCTTTTTTAAAATTTATGTAGATCTACCCCAGTTTAATGTCCAAGGAGTGAACAATTACATGATTTTGGCATCAAACAGTTATTAACAGAAATAAATATTGATATCTATTACTATATTTTGTCATTACAAAGTGCATAATACCCCACCGTTTACAGTTCCAATTATAAGGTCAAAAATTTAAAATTAAAGAACTTCGATTGCGGTATTTCATAAATTTGAGTCCTTGGGCAGTTTTTGCAAATTTCAGAAGCTTGAGGGAAAATCTTAAAACATTAAAAGGCAAGGGCTGATCTGCGAATTTTAAAGAGGCAGGGGATTTAGATTTAGTGGTGAGCGGTGTAATTGGTTCCTATGTGCCGACATTATCTCAAACTTGTGATCCCAATCTGGGGTTGCATGTAAAGGGTGCAAGGTTTTATTATAAGCATAGCTTCACGGGAGTATTTGACCCATGATCATTCATTCTGTTGAATTCCTTAGATAAGGAATTTAATTCCATAACCCCAAACTTCCGTTTGGCAGGAGCCTACCTGAAGGGAGAGAAAATGCAGAAGTTTGTAATTGATTTTTGAAATCCTTTTTTTGGGGTACGGGAATTGGGTAATTGCCATTTGCCAAGACACCTTCCATAAAATTTTGAATATTTTAAGAAAAGGGGAAATAATGAAATTATTTTCTACGAAGGAAATAGTAGCCCTTTTGCATGTTGATAGAATTTAAGTTTCCATCATATTTTCAAAAATTATTTTTTTTTTCGATAAAAGAAAATTTTTCCGCTACCGAGCATTAGGGAGCCAAAAAAAGGAAGTGTGGCTGAAGAGATAGTCAATAAGGAACTTTGACTTGGGGGCTTGGGGCTAGCTTGATTAAGTTGGAATTCGAGGTAAAATAGAAAATCCTTCACCCTTTTTCTTTCACAGTACATTTGATAAAGGAAAAAAAAAATTTACCCGAAAATCACAATTCTCAAAAATATAGTTGGAAAGTGAATTTTCCAAAAATTTACCAAAAAGCATTTTCAGAAATGTTGGGTCAATATTTTCCCATTATGTGAGATTTCTAAAATATATTCAATGGTATTTTGAGTTGAGATTCTTGTGTGTAAAGTTAAATCCCAGGAATGTAAAAATTCTAGAAATTTTTTTAAAATTTACTCCTACCAAATATGGGGAAATAAGAATCTCAAAGTCACATTCCCATTATTTTAAAATTTACCCACGGTGTTTGGTTTGGGAGAAAAAAAAAATTTCACTATAGAAATAGAATTGTTGGGTTCCCTCAAACTCGGCTAGGAAGCCTTTTGTGCGGAAGTCAGTCAACCAGATCCGGAGCTCGGATCTCGGCAGTACCACGGCCTGAATTTCACCAGGTCGGGAGCGCAGCGGAAAATCAAAAACAAATAGGAGAAGGAGAAGAAGAACACAACCAAATTTAACGTGGAAAACCTTCTCCAATGAAGAAGTAAAAATCACGGGACCTAGTCCAGATCAAAAATCCACTATAAGAATAATGGTTACAATAATCAAATACACCAATGTGGTGGTTAACACAACCTCTCCAACAATGGTGATAATCAAACTACCCTAGAGATGTTTCTCTCAAACTCTCCCTAGAGATCTCTCAAATGCAAAGCATGAAGCTTTTGCTCAAACAATCAAATTTTTTCTCTCAAATTTTTCTCAACTCAATCTTCTCATATTCCTCTCATATTCCCTAGCCTCCACCCCAACTATGAGTATTTATAGGGGTGGAATTAGGGTTAAGGGTATTTTAGGAAAACCCCTCAAATGGGCTTGGGCTTAGCATTGAAGGAGGAAGCCCAACAAATCTCCCCCTCCGACTTCAATGCGTCGGCTTCAGCATCAACCCGGCTCCTTCACAGCAGTCTTCAAATTTCTTTGCTGGAACCGGCTTCGTCATCATATCGGACCAATTTTGGTCAGTGTGCACCTTGACGAGTTCGAGCTCTCCACCTTCCACCACATCCCGGATCCAATGATACCTCACATCAATGTGCTTAGTGCGGGAGTGATAGGTCGAATTCTTCGCAAGATGGATTGCGCTTTGATTGTCACAACCCAGCTCGTACTTGTCTTGTTCATGGCCGAGTTCCATGAGGAACTTCTTCATCCACAGCATCTCTTTGCTTGCCTCAGTCGCGACAATGTACTCAGCCTCAGTTGTCGAAAGTGCAACACATTTCTGAAGTCTTGATTGCCAAAAGACAGCTCCTCCGGCAAATCTCATCATGTATCCCGTCGTTGACTTCCTCGAGTCGAAATCTCCCCCTAAATCAGAATCCGAGTAGCCTTGCAACTCGGCTTTGCCTTCTTCAAAACGGAGACATAAGTCGGTGGTACCTCGGAGGTACTTAAAGATCCACTTCACTGCTTCCCAGTGCTCTTTGCCGGGGTTTGACAAATACCGGCTTACCATTCCAACAGCATATGCCAAGTCGGGTCTGGTGCAAACCATTGCATACATCAAGCTTCCGACGGAAGATTGATACGGGACCTTCAGCATCTCATCTTTGTCTTCATCAGATCTCGGATATTGCTTTTGGTTCAGCTTTATGTGTCCGGCTAGGGGGGTGCTCACTGTCTTGGCTTTGTCCATGCTGAATCTCTTCAATATCTTCTCAATGTACTTCTCTTGACTTAGCCACATTAGCTTCTTTTGTCTATCTCGGATAATCTTGATTCCGAGTATCTGCTTTGCAGGGCCGAGGTCCTTCATTGCGAAGGACGAGCTTAACGCCTTCTTCAGGGCGGCTATCCTTGATTTGTATTTCCCTACAATAAGCATGTCGTCAACATATAACAACAATATCAGAAAATCTCCGGCCTCATACCTCTTCACAAATACGCAGTGGTCGGCTTCCGTCCTCTCAAACTTGTGATCAATCGTGAATGATTCAAATTTCTTGTACCACTGCCGAGGTGCTTGCTTCAAGCCATAGAGGCTCTTCTTCAATCGACATACCAAGTCTTCTTGGTCTGGAGCTCGGAACCCTTCAGGTTGTTCCATATATATCTCTTCTTCTAAATCACCGTGAAGGAATGCCGTCTTCACGTCCATTTGCTCTACCTCGAGGTCCATCGAAGCTGCCATAGCTAACACAGTTCGGACCGAGGTCATTTTCACCACAGGAGAAAAAATCTCCTCAAAGTCTACACCTTTCTTCTGACTGCAGCCTTTCGCCACAATTCGGGCTTTGTATCTCGGCTTTTGCCCGTTTTCTTCATTCTTAATCTTGTACACCCATTTATTTTTCAGAGCTCGTCTTCCTTTAGGCAACTCGGTCAGTTCATAAGTCTGATTCTCGTGCAGAGACTTCATCTCGTCTTGCATTGCCTTTTCCCATTCTTCTTTCTCTGAGCTTGTCACAGCCTCATCATAACTCTGAGGCTCACCGTCTTCTGCTACAACGGTGTATTCATCAGATGGGTATCTTGTAGAGGGTCTTCTTTCTCGAGTTGGATATCTCGGCTGTTCTTCAGCTTGAGAACCCGGTTCATCACTCTCATCCCGGATCTCATCTTCAACTCGGACCTTATCATCAGCTTGTTGATCATCAATTTCATCATTTTCTTGATTTTCTCCCCCTGCTTCAGCTCGGACAGGAGGGATGGGTTCTTCACGTCTGACAGAAACCCGGACTTTGGGCTTCGAGATGTCATGAATGGTCTCATTTTCATGAAAGACCACATCTCGGCTTCTCACGATCTTCTTATTGATTGGATCCCAAAGTCGGAACCCGAACTCACAGCTCGGCGAACCAAGATAGATGCATTCTTTAGTCTTCGCATCAAGTTTTGCCCTTTCATCTTTAGGGATATGCACGAAAGCTCGGCATCCAAACACCTTTAATTGATTATAGGCCGCTTTCCGACCTGTCCAGATTTCTTCTGGAATTTCTCCTTCAAGTGGCCGTGATGGTGAGAGGTTGATCAAGTCAACCGCAGTTTTGACGGCTTCTCCCCAGAATGATTTCGGCATTGGATAGCATACTTCGGACCTTCTCTTCAATAGTCCTGTTCATCCTCTCAGCAAGTCCATTCAATTGTGGAGTTTTGGGGGGCGTCTTCTCAAGTCGGATCCCGGCCGCTTTGCAATATGCATCAAAAGGGCCGCAATACTCACCACCATTGTCAGATCGGACCACCTTTAATTTCTTGCCAGTCTCCCTTTCAACCATAGCATGGAATTCTTTAAAGGATTGGAGTACCTGGTCTATAGTTTTCAACAAATAAACCCATACTTCGCGGGAATGATCATCAACAAATGAAACAAAATACTGAGCTCCTCCAAGAGATCTTTCTGACATGGAGCAAACATCTTTCTGGGTTGATCCGGTTTCACGAAAGAAACCCGGTGCTGCTTTCCAGCTAGACAATGCGTGCAACTCTCCAACGCTTGGCCTTTCAACTCGGTCAGTAATCCTTTCTTGTGAAGGATCTGGAGCCCTTTCACGCTCATGTGGCCGAGGCGCTTGTGTCATAGCTCCAAGCTCGGTTCATCTCGGACAGAATTGGCTTCTCCGCCATTGATCTTTCCTTGCATCACGTACAAGGAACCTTCCTTCTTTCCTCGGGCCATGACCAAGTTTCCCTTGGCCAGCTTCCATCTAACACTACCGAAGTAGTTCACTAACCCGGCATCATCAAGTTTGCCTACCGAGATTAGATTTAATCGCATGTCAGGAACATGCCTTACATCTTTCAACACAAGTCGGCATCCGACATCCGTGGTCAGGGTCACATCACCGACACTAACAATTTTGCTGGTCACCTGATTTCCCATCTTCACGACTCCAAAATCACCACCTCAGTAAGAGGAGAAAAAACCTTTGTGTGGAGTAACGTGGAAGGAGGCACCGGAGTCAACAATCCAGGTGCAATCATCATAAGCAACATTCAAATAATTATCCTCACCTAGGAGGAATATCTCGGCATCAGGAGTGGCAGCCACCGCAGTGGCGCTCTTGTCTTCCCTCTTCTTGGGAATAATCTGATCCGGCTTTACAAAACTGTTCTTCTCATCATTCTGCAGGGTCCAGCAGTCCGGCTTCTTATGACCAGTCTTTCCACAATAAAAGCATTTCAAATCATATTTTGGCTTTGACCGACCTCTGGACTTTCCTCTTCTATCACGATCTCGACCCCGGCTTTTGCTTCTACCCCGGGAGTCGGATTTTCCTTTGTTCTCAGCAACGTTGGCCTCAGACGTGCTCGAACTACCTCGTTCTTTTCTTCTGGATTCTTCACCCAGGAGGCTGTCTGTCACGACATCCATCTTCAACTTTCCATCTGAAGTCGAATTATTCAAAGTCACCACCAGAGTATCCCAGCTTTCTGGCAGCGAACTAAACAGCAGCAATGCCTGCAGTTCTTCATCAATTTTCATATCAGCTTTTGACAGCTGATTCACAATACCTTTATAGGTGTTGAGGTGTTCTATCATGCTCATGCCGTCCTTGTATTCCAGCTTCACAAGTCGGCGAACCAGGTGTGCTTTATTCCTGGGAGTCTTCTTCTGAATCAAGGATTCCAACTTCGTCCACAACTCATATGCGTTTGTGAGCTCGGACACGTGCTCAAAGAGGCTCTTGTCAATATATTTTATGATCGTAGCTACCGCCTTACGACTCAGAATCTCCCAATCCTTATCGGTTTTGTCTGCCGGTCTCTCATCAAGGATAATGGGCTCATGCAAATCTTTGCAATAGAGATGATCTTCCATCATCGGTTTCCAATACGTGAAATTATCTGCGGTCAGCTTGAACATATCTCCATCATGGGTTATACCACTGGTCTCCATCTCGTCTCCCTCAGAACCCGTAGAACTCGTGCTCTGATACCACTGTTGGGAACTCGGTTCCCTCAAACTCGGCTAGGAAGCCTTTTGTGCGGAAGTCAGTCAACCAGATCCGGAGCTCGGATCTCGGCAGTACCACGGCCTGAATTTCACCAGGTCGGGAGCGCAGCGGAAAATCAAAAACAAATAGGAGAAAGAGAAGAAGAACACAACCAAATTTAACGTGGAAAACCTTCTCCAATGAAGAAGTAAAAACCACGGGACCTAGTCCAGATCAAAAATCCACTATGAGAATAATGGTTACAATAATCAAATACACCAATGTGGTGGTTAACACAACCTCTCCAACAATGGTGATAATCAAATTACCCTAGAGATGTTTTCTCAAACTCTCCCTAGAGATCTCTCAAATGCAAAGCATGAAGCTTTTGCTCAAACAATCAAATATTTTCTCTCAAATTTTTCTCAACTCAATCTTCTCATATTCCCTAGCCTCCACCCCAACTATGAGTATTTATAGGGGTGGAATTAGGGTTAGGGGTATTTTAGGAAAATCCCTCAAATGAGCTTGGGCTTAGCTTTGAAGGAGGGCCCAACAAGAATTACTAGGGAAATTGTTGGAGAGTGATTTTAGTAGGAAACTTTGAAAAAAGTTATTTGGTATGCTTAAATATTATTGGGGGAATTGGGTCAAATTTTCTGAGTGTATGTTTGGTTGAAGTTAGAATATTGATGGGAAAATTGATTAAAATACTAAAATACCCTTACTTGTAACATGTATGATTGGTATCCTTATTTCTGCAGTTACATAGAATCGTAAATGTAGAAGTTAGTAACCTTTACTTGTAACACATGTTTGCATGTATGCAATCGGTTTTACTTATTTTTGTAAAAAAATATGAGTGTATAATTGACTTGCGCAGATTACTTATTCACGAGGCTTGAGTTTTAAGTACTAAATAGACATGAGTTGTCTGATCACAGTCTTTGGTTATTGTAAGGATAAACCACCATAGTGATAATTGGGTGAAAAAGTATATATGTTATCTTTTTTCTTAAGTTTTATATTCTTTAAGTCGATACTAAACCTTGTTCCCTATGTTAAGGTATGGCATTTCTTTCTGCATACAATGCCCACAAACAAGTTCCTGTTCACCAAAAATGAAAATCTGTCAAAGTTTCAATTGAAGGATCGATACAATCCATTGGCAGCACTAAATATAGGCCTTCACAAGTACAATGAATTAGCATTATTGTGTTAATTCATTGTACTTGTGAAGGGCCGGCTTGCCTCAGCGGTAAGCTTACTTGTCGTGGTATGTCAGGTCGTGGGTTCGAATCAGTCTCTCTGCAAAAAACAGGGGAAAGACTGCTTAGAGTATTCCCTTCCCCAGACACTCACGAAGTGAGTATTTGAACTGGGTCGGCCCTGTGTTTTAAGTCAAGACCATCACCTGTGAGGCAGCTGCCGTATACCTGATTGATCAGGCAAAATTGTATAAGCATATATTTTAGTTCCAGCTAAATTATTAGCTTAGTGGTGCAAATGCACAAATATCAGTAAAAGCTACATTTATCAGTAAGATTTAATCATGCAGACAGAGACAGATAACTGAGCAAATGATGTTCTGAAATTCTACCATTCACTTCAATTCTTTTTCCTTTCTATTGTTCTTTTTCCTATTTTTTCTCAAATACTGTGGCAATCACTATACATCAAAACTCTCATTTTGTTTGCATTTTAAAAAAAAAAACAAGTGCCCAAATGATTATTCTGACGATCTTTCAGCTTCACCCAGTCATCATAAATATTCTCCAAGGGAAATCAAAGAATCTTGAATAAAAAAAATAGACTTTTTCAACTTCCTGCACAAGGAAAAGGCTTTGATCATGAGTAAGCAAGCGTGTATATTTCTGTTATTAATTTGCATAAATAGCAACTAGCATTAATAACCACAATGTAGTCCCGAATGACTGCGACACTGAAAGTTGATTGATTGTTAATTGGGTATCAAATTATGCACAACACTGGTGTGTGAATAGCTAATAAGATGATGGTGATAATCTACTAACCTGATCATGTGTTTGGCAAAGCATAACAGTAGATGTTAAGAGGTATATTTTCAAAAGAAAAGAGTTATCGTTCTCAGGGAACAGGTTGAATTATTTTTCCTTCTATTAATCTGAATTAAAAATTCTTTAATTGGAATTAAATTGGTTTATGGTAAAAAGAGAATTTTTATTGTATTCTTATTAAACTATCAAAATATGATCTAGCAGTAAGAAGTGTTTAACAATGTAAAAGGCTTCTGAGTATGTTAAAATCATGGATGACACAAAGTATTTGCATTCCTGCAGATTTCGTTCAAAGCTACAGCGAGTTTACCTCAATTTCCGAAACACTACAACTAGTTTAATTGAAACTTCCCAGAATCAACATTAACATTCAAGAAAATCTTTTTCCAAAGGATCCTGAACCTTTCTAGAAAATTATCAGAAATCACCCTTGATTATCCCTAATCCAAAGGGGTTCAATCGATTCTAAACAGAAACGCATTTCCCAAATTATTTCTGTTGAAAAACTCAAGGTTCATTCCCATGAATCTCTTGAGTTGAAAAATTAAAGAATCAAATGAATAAGAAAACGCAGCAATAACGAAGAACTTTAAGAAATATTCATCCAATCAATCTCACATACCCAGAAAAGAAAAGATCTAAAAACCCATTATCAGAAATACTACAATATCCGAAAAGTAAAGAACAAACATTACCAAATATTCAGAAAATAAACCGGTTCTTCAAACATCAAGAACCCTAACTCGATCTACAGTAAACAATCTCCAGGAGTGTGGAAACCCACCGCTTCGCATGTAGATCCGTGATTCCTCTCCCTTGAAGACGCGTTGTCAAGGCACTCCAAGATCAAGGATGTGGACGAACGATGCTCGCGAACAAGAACCCACACAAGAACAGAGAAGAAAACCTAGAAATGTTTCTCAAAGCTAAAGGTAAAACACGAAAGAAAAACTCAGAAAAGGACTCTTTCTATTTCTCTAATATCTTTTTCTAATATCTAATGACTAAAAATCTATATCTCTCTCTGATATATCCTTTTTCTTTTTCAAAACCATCAGAAAAGCCTCCTTCCATCACAGCCATCCATTTCTTTTAATCCATCGGTCCAGATTGCTCCCTCCTTTTTCATGTGATCTGAAGATAAAAATAAATAAAAAAGGTGAGTAACAAGACAAATATTACCATTTTTACTTCTTACCTTCATTTTTTACATGGATCTTTACTTAACTCAATTGGGCTTAATTTACCTGCAAAAACACTAATTAACAACCCAAAGACACTTAAATATCATAAAATAATATAATATAATTATATATAATTACGTGCTAACAAAATACCCCAAACTTAACCAATTGCTTGCCCTCAAGCAATCAAACAAACTTTTATTCAGAAAATAACCTTTTAAATCAAATTCAGAATCACTTAGCACCATTAAATTAAACTTAATAACTTAGATAAATTTATCAACCATCTATGCAAAACATCATACTCCTTAAAGCATTGACCAGGCTTAATATTAACCAATTCCTTCATCAAATTAATCATCCAACTCCAGTCAATCAGTAATTAAAGAAGCATTCAATCAAAAACTCATGCACATTCAATCAGTTGCAAACCTTAATTTAAACTGATTCAATTGACAATCCACTGAATTTCCTTTCCAGATATTTTCAATTAATCACACTCTTTCATTTTTTATAAGGAAAGGTTCACTCATTGTCATCATGCATGAATGTTTCCAATCTACACAACCATTCAGAAACTTGAAGTCCAACATGCTACTTCCATCATAGGGTCTTTAAAGCTTGTAAAGAGGCAGGGCTAGGATTGTTGTTTTTCTAGTCACTTGGCTAATTAAGCTAACCCTTTAGTGTCTAACTAATCCTCATTAGCTTTTTCTGATCTTTTTGCCTAAGCAAGACAAAGGGAAATTACTGACTTTCTTCTCCCTCTTGTATTGATTACCCTTTTTTTTATTTTTTTACTTTCACAATTTTTTACTTTTGCCTTTTTCCTTCTTCTTTTAAAAAGTAAGCTCAGAGATCCTTTTTTATTTTACAAAGACTCTTTTTATAAGATCACTTGTTCCTTTTTTTTTACCTCCTGAATTTTCTTTCCTTTTTTCTTTCTCACAACCAATTTCCCTTTGCCTTATTTAGCTTTTTGTATTTCTAAGCTAACGAGCATTAGCTAAACACTAAAGATAGCTATATAGGGTGGACAAGGAATTTGGCTTATAATATCAGGGTGAAACAGAAAAGAAAGGCTCAGGCTCAAATAAAGGGACCAAGGGATATAATTGAAGGGTAAGGCCTTTGGCTCTAGGCTACATATTCAGAAACAATGCCCCAATCACACAGAAATAGCATATCAGTCATCCTAACAGAGTGCAGCATTCAAAACATCAATACATAATGACCAATGATCACTCTCAAAGGAATAGAGTGTTTAGGTTCAAAATACCTCACATAGGTTGTTAATCCAGTGGTTTATCAGTGAATCAGCAAATCAGGGATTTCAACAAAAATGAATGGCATGCCAATTGATTTTAAACTTTTGTAAACACTGATTAACTAAGTTAAATCCTTAATTGACTAGGAATTAAATTAAATTAAACCTGGCTATACTCAAGCAATGATAATGTTAAGCACATCAAGCTATAAATTATTTCCAAGTTATTATAAATTCAGCATACAAAACAGAGTAAATTACAAAAACAAAAATAAGTGCCAATCAGCAAATACAGAAAGATTATTGGTGACAACATATAATCACAAAAATCACCCCAAACTTAAAATTAAGCTGGGTCCTCACAGCAATACCAAAAAAATAAATAAATAAATTGAAACGTAAAATAATAATTAAATAAATAAATAAATAAATAAATAAATGAACAAATAAATGAATAAAATAAAATAAATGAATAAAGAACCTGGGTACCAACACTTGATATCAGCTCTCAGAAAAAGTATCATCCACATCAACCACATCATCATCTGACCCCTGCTCAGCAGCTCTTGAAGTCCCCTCATCACCAATTTGTTGCAAAAGATAGGCTGGAATTTCAGGGAATTCATCTTGGGGAAAGGTCTCTTGATATGATTTCATACAGCAATGCCTAGAGGTTTTAATATATGTAATCAACCCCTTGACACATTGCTGCAGTTCCATAATTTGATCCTTCATCTCTGAAACCTGCCCCTTTTCTGCTCGTTTAGGAGGCTGAGTTGAAGACGTTTTTCTTTTTCTACGTAAGCTGGACTCAGCTATCCTCTTCAGGCAGATTTCATTTATTGGTGAATTCGGAATTGGGACCATTTCCCTGTCTTCAGAAGAAGAAGGGACCCCAGCTGCATCACATAACAGCTTTACCAGACATGGAAAATAAAATGGTCCTGTTGTTTTCTTAGAATTCTCACACAGCTCCTGGTGAATCAGCCTCTCGGGGTAGAATGGCAAGCCTTGCATTATGCAGTAAACCAACACACCAACTCTTGTTGATAAGTGGTTCATGTGCAACTTAGGGAAGATGCGGTGTCTTACAAATTTGGCCCAGACCTGAGCTTCCTTGGTGAGCTCAGTCGTTAACATCTTTTCAGAATCCCATTTTGTATTGGGATTTCCCGTGAGGATCTTTGCCATCATTGAATGAACGTTCGGTTGAGTCCTGTCTGTTAGAAACTTCAAGTACCAGTTGTAATCCCCATTTTTGAGGTTATAAACCTCTTGAATCTTTGCTGGGGATATATCCACCAGCTTCCCTCGAACTAGGACTTGTAGAGGTTCATTCTCCTCTGGGAAGTTGGCCACAAATTCGTGAACCAACCGGACAGGCACTCGAACAGAGGGGTGACTTGCAAAATTTTCCCATTTTCATGGTGTAACATGTTGCCAGACGAAAAGCTCCATGTATCCTCCCTCTTCAGTCAAGTCGAATCCTCGTTCATAATGAATGCGCAGTTTGCCTGACTCCAACTCCTTGAGGCGTTGTGATACTCTTGCTGAAACAGGAGGTTCTTGAGATGAGGATTGTTCGGTTGCTGATTTTCTAGTCTTTTGAACACGAAGAGCTTTAGTTTTTAGTCCTCCGTTCATGGTTTTTGGTGGCATTGTTACTGAGTATGAATCAGTAAGCAATTCGAAATAAAAATTATTTGTTAATAACTTCCAGCATTCACAGAATTATAAAGAATCAGCAATAATAAAATAAAATAAATAAATAAATAAATAAATAAAATTATTATCCATAATTTCTAGAATATATATAAAAAAAGTAAAATTTAACAGAATAGAAAAATTAATTACAACTCAGAATTTTTTTTATCAGCCGAGGAACAAATAACTAAAAGTGAAGGTAATTTAAACAGACATACCACTTAGAAAAATCTACAAAGAAAACATTCATAGGTACATGCAAAATTTTCAAAAATCAGGGAGTTCTAGCACTTATATAAAAATAGAAAAATAGAAAATTAAATAAATAGAAATAGAAAAATTAAAATTAAAATTAAAAACCCTTTCATGAAATCAAATCCCGAACAAATAAAAAAATTTATTACAAATCAGGAAAAAAAATAAAAATTAATAAATAAATCAAAAATAAATAAATAAATAAATAAAAACGAAAATCCCATACAAACAGAATCGGGTTTGTGCTCAACAAAGGGGAACAAAAATAAAATTAAGGTTAGAAGCAAAATCATGTCGAGTTAAGGTTTTTAGAACATACCTGTGTTCGCGAAAATGGTGAGGGAAATCGGAGAGAAACAAACCGAGACCCGGATGCAAGAGTTCCGAACCGTTTCGCTTGACGCAGTACGCACGGTGGGAAGAGATCGCGTAAGAGGAAGGAGAAGATAAGAAAGTAAGAAAGATGGTGGAGGAGAGATCGCGTAAGAAGGAAGGAGACGTTCGCGAACGAGAAATACAGGAATGGGGGCTAGGGCACGGAATATGAAGAAATGAGGGTGGTGCGAAGGGAAGAAAGGGGTTTTAAAAAGAGATATTAAAAATAAAAATAAAAAATAAAATAATAATAATTGAATGAATTAATTAAAATAAAATAAAATAAAACTCTTTTATTGGGGCAATCAGCACAATTTAATGGACGTGACTAAAGAAAGAAAAGTCACATCCCTGCTCTGAAAAGCAATTGTCTTTTCCCAGAAGTGCTTTAATGGTTTGGTGGCTCAATGGTGCGCAGTGCATTGGGAAGAAGAAGAAAAATTGAGGGAAGAAGAAAAGATCAGAAGGAATAAAAATAAAACAAAAATAAAATAACATAGAATAAAATAGATAAAAAATAAAAATCTGACTTCATCAGATTTTTTTAAAATAACTGAATAAATTAATTAGATTAATAATTAATGGGATGAATAGGAATGGGCTGATAAATTAAGAACCTGGCCCAATTAAATAAAAAGAAAAATGGTTGAAAATGGTTAATTCATTTGGGCTGAATACATTGATGGAAACAGCCCAATTCAAAATTAATTCCACTCACCGTAACAAATTTGTTGGGCTCCTCTGACCCTTTAGAGAACTTGCCTTCTCGGTAGAAGGCCCAATGGACTAATTGGGAACCAATCCCACTTCTTTACACTGCAGGACTTACTTCAAGCCCACATGGTGTAATCGATAGGCAAAGAGAGAATGAATAAAAAGAATTACCAGAGCAAACAGAGAACACTCCCTGGTGTAATCGATCAGCAGTCATTGCACACAAAAATTTGTAAACATGTATGTGCAACTGAATGAGCTATCCCAATTGAATTGAATGATCAAAGGAAGCACACTCCTACCCCAAACTTAATTATTTGCTCACTCTCACCTTTTATACTCAGCAAATCTGGACAATTTTTTTGAACAATTCTCAATGGATGAACAGAAGACAACACTGATACATGACAGCCTTTTTGATACAGAGCACCTATGTGACAGATCACAGATTCATGTAAACTTGAACAAAATACACAAAACAAAACAAAAACTCTAACTAACTAATTGAAAACTACTGCAACACAACAAGGACAGTTAAGAAGGGTCTACTAGAGGGACAATTGCCTTGTCCCTGATGATAGGTTCACCTTGATAGACCTTCAGTCTCTGGCCATTTACCTTGAACCTTCGACCATCCTTGGCACTTTGAATCTCTACTGCCCCATGTGGAAAAACTTCCACAATTTCAAAGGGGCCAGACCATCTTGACTTCAGTTTTCCAGGAAAAAGTTTAAGCCTAGAATTAAACAACAACACCTTTTGGCCTGGTTCAAAACATCTTTCCTGAATTAGATTATCATGCCATCTTTTCATTTTCTCTTTGTACAACTTAGCATTTTCATATGAGTTCATTTTAAATTCATCTAAGTTGTTTAACTGAAGCAACCTATTCTCTGAGGATTCCTTGTAATCCATATTCAGCCTTGCAAGAGCCCAATAGGCCTTGTACTCCAACTCTAATGGTAAGTGACATGCCTTACCAAAAATGAGTCTATATGGTGAACAACCTATTGGAGTTCTATAGGCTGTTCTATATGCCCACAGGGAGTCTTCTAGCTTTAGTGACCAGTCCTTTCTAGAAGGACCAACCACTTTTTCCAGAATTTTCTTAATCTCCCTATTAGTAACCTCCACCTGACCACTTGTTTGTGGGTGGTAGGGTGTTGCCACCCTATGTTTGACACCATACTTAGTTAGGAGGCTTTCAAACTGCCTACTTATGAAGTGGCTACCTCCATCACTAATTATGCATCTAGGTGTACCAAACCTTGTAAAAATGTAGCTCTTTAGGAACTTGCACACTGTTTTGGTTTCATT